>JAHBCN010004327.1:0-30000 GCA_019359885.1 Listronotus oregonensis | reverse complement strand
ATTTTTTTTTTTTTATGGTAATTTCAAATCTGTATTTAATAATGATGTTTAATGACATTGTCATATTGACAATTTAACCGTACATTGACACGATAGTGTAAAGTGGTTTTAAATGAAACTAATTAAATTGTAAAATAATTTGTTTTTAATTTTCAAAACTTTTGTGTAATAAGTAGCATAACATTGTTTCATTATTAAATAAATATTATATAGAAATTTAAATAAGTTTCAGGTTATTAAGTATTTTATAAAAAATTACTAAAACCACCAAAATAGAAAGAGTCCAGACTGTTTCCCAATAAAATTACCTTTTTGCACAAGAGGCAGAGTTGGCATTTTTAAATTTAAATTCAGGACACGCATTCCTAAAGGTAGAAGAGACAAAATAAGAAATACCTTTATTCAAATATGTTGTGTGTGAAAATAGTCAAAGAAAAAGTAAGTATTCAAAGGCACTAAAGGTGTGTATGGAATTAATAAATTTCTCCTCAATTTCTAGTATATTTTAGGCGTATTTGTTAACATTTTAAAAGCAGCAAGTTTAACAAAAAAAATTTACAGTGGTTAAATGTCCAATATATCAACCTTGCTGGAGTCACCGATGACATAATGACTAACAATAATAACAAAAAAATTGGATTTTGGTTCTTCTTAACTTTTCTTAAGCCTTCAAAAGTTTAAATCATGATCTGCTCTGACATTTTTCTAACTGCTTTTAAAAATATATTCTAATAGTAGTTTCTTAAAGCAAGTTAATATTTGGTCGGGTATGCTTTATCTATTTTGGCGTAGTTGTCCATTTCGTTAACTGGATGTCCAATTCGTGAAGTGAAACCAGATAGTGTAATAGTATTTTATTTCACTATCTAGACAATTTTGATGTCCAGGTCAGATAATGGATATGTAATTTTTCCAGTTAGAAAAGCGAGAATATATTGCACCATCTGAACACAAAAATCATCCAGTTCTCGTACTTTATATTTAGCATTTGTTTACTTAGTAAATCAGTCGTCGGTGGCATGAACATTATATTGAACTACTAAAGCAAAAATATTTAACATCAAAGCTAATTTTTATACGCTTCTTGATCAACATTACTCGGAAAAACTAACCACAACTAACCAGAAATGTTGGGTCATTGCGTTGGAACTGGATGATTTTTGTGTCCAGATGCTGTAATACCGGCTTGTTTCACCAAGTGGAAAAATGGTATATTCATTTCATGAACTGGACATTTAGTTTATAAAATGGACAATTAGGCCATGTCAGTGCGACATATATAATATTTGATACATTAATATATTATAAAATTGAAACCGATCCAGACAAGACTTAGATTTATGTTAGTTCTTATTTTCAAGACTATATAAATGTGTTACATTTTATTAACAAAGATTGGGACTTTTTAAATAAAGTATTTTTACCCTTTTACTTTAAACTATATTGGTAAAAGTTGTAGAGTTTTTGTTTTTCATAATGTAAAAAAGGCATTTTTTCATTAATAAAATTTGATATCTATTTATTTTTTTTATTTTGAATTACGTTAAAAAAAGTTTAACATTCTTACAAAAATAAAACATTTTTTTTCTATTGCAAATAATAACAACTCTTACGGCCGAGTGATGATCGCGTTGTTAAATTTAGCAATGACTAGCAAGTAAAGTTAAACGGTTTAGAATGTTTAACAAAACGTCATTGTCAGTGTTATTTAATGATTTTAGTAGGCAACCTGCCAAAATCTGACATTTTGTTAAACATTCTAAACCGTTGTTAACTTTTAACAATTGCTAAGTCCATTGCTAAATTTAACAACGTGATCATCACTCGGCCGTTAGTGTATACCATAAATCTTTAAGATCCACTCACATTGAAGAAGTGCCCTACACAGTATGATTTTGCTATTGTTGTGTTAGGATTTTACATAAACTAATGGATTCCAAATATCAGATAAAAACGACATTTGTTTTGGTAACTTTAAATGAAAAATTATTTAAGTAAAACAATATTTAATTTATTAAACACCAGGGCTTACGTTTTTTTATGCAATAAACCTACAACCTTTTAATTTGTTAATTTTCCTATATTAATATTTTTTTAGTAATAAAAAGAAAACGAATTTTATAAAAAAAAACAATTGTTTTACTTTTACTGGCAGCACTGTATTCATTAAAACTAATATAGAGTGTTTGTGGCGAAAAATTAAAAGGTTACATTATTTGTACGGTAACCATAAAGGTTCCAGAATAGTTGATCGGAGATAAAGCGCTTTTTATATTTTAAAATTATACAAAGGGATTAAAGAACATTCTATATGAAAAAATTGTACGACAGCAAAGTAAAATTAAATTTGGGTAAATTATTTATTTTGAAAAAAATAACAAGAGTTTTTTTTTTTTTTAAAAACCCATTTAATATTTGTTTTTATGGGGTAAACAGTTGGGCTGGTAAAAATGTTTTCTAAAACACAACACCTATACCTTCTTTAAACTCTGTTAAAAGGATTTATTATAGAGTAACCTACTACTGCACAATTTTTCACATAGCTGTGCCCAACTTTAAAACAAAATCACACTAAAAATAGCTTAGTTTGGGAGAGCAACTTAAAATTTAAAAGGCTTGATCAAAACATTAGCATGTATATATTTTTTAAACGTATTTTTTTCCTTTTTCTAAGAGTCGTAAAAAATCGAAGAAAAGCTGTTTAATAATAGTAATTTTATGCTTTATGCAGACAACTTTAAATTAGATTTAACTTTAATTTAAATTTATTTTAACTTTAAAAATTTCTAGAAAATATTTACATTTATCTTACGCAAGCGCAGAAACACGAAAATTTCGTTGGGTTGGTATTAATTATTAAACCATTTTTTAGGGTTTGACTGTTTGTTTGTTATAATTTAATGAATAAAATAATTAATAATGATATCCGTATTATCCGTTACGTAAATCGAGTTGAAGGTTAAAGTTGAAGCTCGGTCTAGACGAATCTTAAGTTTGGTTACACTGCTGGCGCAGGACATTTTCATTAATATTTAATTTAATTTTAAAAAGATAAAAGTTGGTTAACTCCTAAAGTTTTTTTAAAGTGTGTATAAACGCGTGTATATATTCGCGTGCAATGATCTTACACTAAAGTTAAATTAAATTTAAAGTTGTCTGCATAAACCAGCCTATACATATTTTTATACGACCCAAAATTTTTGTTATATACTCCATTATTTTATCGTAAAATATCTTATAATTCATGTGCATACAAGTAAAAATAAATAAACAATTTCCCGTGGAATTGACACGTTTAGGTAGGGCAGGGCTAAGTACTTTTAATGTCTGTATAATCATAGCATTTTACTATTATTTATCTAGCAATTATGCGAAAATCATCTTTTTTTTAATAAATATCCTAACATCATGAATTTGATAAGTTGAAGGTGTAGGTCTTGTTAAATGTCTTGTCTTGTGGGTTAATATATTTCTCGATGCTTGCCTTTTAAAATCTTATAATTCAAGTAATAAAAGATAAAGTTATTCGTAAATTTCCTATGCATCGTTAACATGACATGTTAGACTCATGCCACCTCAAAAAATCACCCATTCTCAGAATTCCAAGATATCTAAGATAAAAACGCTGTAGGTTTCGTTAATATAAATTTACACACAAAGTTTTAAAGTAGAATTTTTTATTTTAAAATTTTAAATCCTAGATACATAATGGATCTGACTTACCGGTATATTTTCTATTATTTTAGCTTAAAAATGGACTTTTCTCGTTTTTTTCCACTGATATTTATTTTCCATTTTTGTTATGTTATTTTAAAGAGTGGTAATTTAATAAAACTTACAGTGGGACAGTAACAAATTTACAATAACATTATATCAAAAGCAAAGTAATATTATAACCTAATACAACCTAAATATTTTACAAGGCTTTTGGTTCCGTACTTGTTAACAAAATCGCAAGAGCGTTTAATTCATTCAGCAACTAAATGCGTGTTACTTATCTGACAAATTACCCACGTTTCGGGAAAAAGCCTTTTCCGGTCGTTACCTCGTAAAACAATTTATTTTTTGCCGCTTTTGCCTGGGTAATGATAAATTAGGAAAACGAGATAAGAACATTTTCTATTTTTAAACATTAAGGCGACCTGAGGATCAAATTCTTATGAATAAAAAAATGTCCTATTTGAAACTATTTAAAATATGTTTAAATAAAACAATTTTATTCTAAAATGTTTTAAATATATTTTACACTTGTATTTTTTAGAAAAAAAAATCCTAATAATTTTAAAAGTTTAAATTTTTTATATTTCTTATGTTACAAAAAAAAATATTTCTTATATGTTTGTCTCTTTGTTTGCAAACCTATACAAAAAATACTAACCACCGGCATATTTTTCCTCACTTTAATCGTATTTGAAAGTATTTTTTTCTGGGCTAGACCTAAAAATGGTCATCAAGGACCGGAAAAATTCTGTTGCCCAGTTATTTGTCACTTTTCTAGTCCCATTTGTGACTTTGCAGATCCATAAAATTAAAAATAAGCTGCTAATTTAGAGCACAGCCGTTTTTATTTATGGTTGTTACAGAAACGAATTTCAGTTGATTGTTATGATAAGTGTTAAATCCATGTCAAGCGGATAAATTGACCTGTTTTTATAAAAATTATATATTTTTTTGTATATAGTCGAGGCAATGAAGCACTAAAAAGTTCACATATTTCATCTATTTCATTTTCCAGTTAAAAAATTCTAGAAGTTCCAAACTTTGCAATATTTCTCGTAATTGATAATTTGTGACATTCCGTCTTTCTCCCCTGTGGTCTTTATATTATTTATACTATATTGGCTTTTAATTTACTACATCAGTTACTTTTAATTAATTTTCAAAAACGCTACTTTTAATTTCGACAGCAATAATACACTAGGTTAACTTTTTTTACCTCAAAATTTTTCTAAGTCGTAAAAAAATTAAATATTCGTTTAAACAGAGAGTAAAGTAGTCTTTATCCTATGATATTTGCAACTCTCTGGATTTTTCTCAGATTTTGCTTATATAGTAATTCAAACAAATAAAAAAATTGCCTGGTCCGACGACAAAATCAAGGCAATTTTATTGAATTTTTGAGCGTCATTGACCGATAAAATGTTTAATAATAATAATAATAATTAATAACTAAGGCCCTCTAGATTAAAATTTAAAAAATTAAATATTTTAATGTAGAAGTTTTAAAAAATTAAATATGAGGCGTCGTTGTATTCAATATGGTATATATGTTATCACTTGAAAACGGTTGGAGATACATCACTAACCGAAACGTTGTGTATCAATTAACAAATAAAGACAATGGAAGTCCAAGATTTTAGTGTTATTGAAACCATAACATTGTCTAACACTTTTAAAGAAAGGATGGTATATCCTATTGAAACAAAAGATGATATATTGTTGATCTCATTTAAAATTTGAAGGTACCAGTCCTTTCTGGTTAAACCGGAAGGAAAACAAAACAAGGGAATAGGTTATAATTTTTTGGAGGAAAGTTAAATCTTAACGAACACTTTTCATTTTTAATAAATTAACTATGGTTAATATTAAACATTTTACAGATGTAAATGTTTATGTGTTGGTGTGTTATGTTTATCAGACTAAACAAGAATAAGTAATTTTTAGTAAAAAAACTTTTAGCTTAAAAATGTTACTTATATTACAATTATTGTTTTTAAAACATCAAATTATGGGTAAAGAACAAACAATACAAAAATCTATTGCTATTTAAAATGAAAAAAGTACATAAATGAAAAATACTACAATTTATTTATAAATTATATTTAAAATTTTGTGGCAAATCAATTTATTGAAACCTTTACGTTGCTATCTGCAATTTTATTTTAAAAAATAGTTTTTTAGTTCACTTCTCTAAAAATTATTTTTTAATTAAGATTTTATTATATTTAATTAGCACATAACATGGTTAATAATTTTACTTGCGCCTCATTTTCTGAATAAAAAACTTTAACCATAAAGAAAGGGAGCAATAAAAATACAGCACTAACATGCAAATTTTTTGCCTCATCTAAATAATAAAATACTTTATGAATACTGGTAAATAGACCCACGTAGCGTTTATTATTTATTAAACTTGACGTCTACAGCCAAAAAATTCGTTTTTTCTGCTGCGAAAACCGTTTTTTAAAATATTCAGAAGCTTCTAAGTATATAATAGAAATTGTTTACACGATGTTCGGCCTCCTGCGAAAGTTTAGGGAAATGACACAAAAAAAACCATTTGTGTTTTTAAAATGGGTTATTTAGGTCGTGCTTTTTGTATTTCCTTTTTAATATCAAGGTTTAAAATGGTCTGGCTTTAAGTCAGCACTGTAAAGAAAATAAATAATTGTTAATTTTGAAGTGTAAACGACATGGGAAAATTATGTCGGAATATTTTATATTATGTACCCCTCTCTTTAAAACGCAATTAATTTTATGAACTATAGTTTTTTTTACTTCTAAAAGAGAATTAGAAATGTACTCCAATTATATAAATTTTCAAAATTTCTGTTTTACCAAATTTCTTATAGAAAGTCTTTAAATTTACAGGATCGCCCATTTCTGTGAGTGTTTAACATAGGTGAAACTGCTTGGGACCTTAAATGACCTTAATTAAGTTTAAATAGCTACAATTTTATATATTTTAACTTGTAGAACAGCACATTATGGCTGGTGTGACACCTTAGTACTAGGTACCGTGGGTGCTGGGTGTTTGTGGATATTTAATTTGGTACTTTTTTATTTAAATCTTTTGTGTAAATTCATCAGGCCTTCAGCTCCAGTAATAGTGATTTTTTTGCCGTGTTTGATGGTTGATACATTCTTTTTGTTTGTTGTTAAAATTTCTACAAAAGATGTTAGACAATAAGTTTAACGATGTTTGTAATAAAATTGCCAAATTAATGATAAATAGACTTTTAAAATTCTCCAAACCTTTTAATAAGAACCAACCAAGACAGATAAACACCCTGGGCACTCGCCCGTCACCTACTTGAAGTGACTAAATCCGACGCTTCCTGGCCTGTCGTTCTAAAGGTGAAGGGTTTTGTTTCGTTACCCCCGTGCGACAGCGCCGGAAACAAGCAGAATTTTACCACTGCTGGGGCAAGGTTAGCGATCGTCAAATTTAAGTCTGCAAGTTATCATGCATTAAATTCATTACAGCTACAAGGGGTGTCGACCACCCTCCAAACCAGTTGTTAAAGCTCTACAGATGCTCCAGTTATAGATCCAACACATAAAACTCCAATTTCGACCACGGTCACAGGGTGGAATCGGGAGAAGAGTCTAGAGGGATGCGAATTTCCTCAATCTGCCATTACGGGGAAGTGGCGAACCACTGAGACCTTGATTTCACTCCGGGATAGTCTAGATCAACAGGGCACACCCTTTCCGACAAAACAAGACCTTGTACGAACCGATTCAACCGCGATTAGGAAGGGCAATTCCCTATGAATGATAGAAAAACCCGGAGATTTTGACAATAGCGGTATTTTAGAAATGAGATCGGCTTTTGGAATATTGACCGTCAACCAAACCAATCAAGATGAGGTATGGAGAATAACTTCTTATCCACCAAAAAATGCACCCCGTTACAAGGGTGCTTTCACCTCCATTTCCAGGAAATCGTGCCCAGCAAGAGGTGGGTGACACTTTGTCTTCCCCTCGGAAGAAAATTATCATACATCAAGATGTAATCGTAATGCGTGATGTGGAGTGGGTCGAGGATTGTGCGGCAAGCCCAAACGATACGACCCCAATATTATACGGAATTCGAAATCCCAGCATCTGTGGCAGGCATAAAAAGTCATTATAACAACGGCGTTAAAAGCGCGACGCGCGACGTCGTGCGGCGTTTAGGGGTATGGAAGGAAAGTGTCCTAATTTCGTTGTTAATTTTACAGAACGTAATCGCTTAAGAGAGAAGACAAGACGCGGGGAGCTTTCTGGTCCCAGTCCTTCGGAGAACCAGAGCCCCTGAGATGATCCAAGCGAATATTGACGACCCTACTGAGTCCCACAGTGATGACCACCCGCATCTCACTAGTTTTCCCATTTTAGACCTTTAAACTCACAAAAATTACCTTTTATTTTGTATTTTTCTTTAATTTTTTGCTGTATAATGGGTTATTTTGATTTCTTATTTTATTCCCTATTTAATTTTTATGTTATTTGTCTGTATAAATTCATCTTAAGTTTTGTCATCTTTATGGGTTTTAATTAAGTTTACCATGAAATCAACATGCGATTTTCACCCATCAGGCTAAACGCCCAATATTCCTTAAACTGATAAATAACCAAAATAATTTTCAACAACTTTAAATTGAAAGACAAGAACAAAGAAAAAATAACAGAAACCTTAGGGACCTCTTTTCCCCTGTTCAGTTACGTACCAATGTACCTGTATCCCTTGAGAATCGTTTTTTTTTTAAATAACTTTATAAATAGTAAGCGTAATTTAATATTTTTTTAATATGCTGGTAACTAGATATGTCTTCTTAAAATAAACTATAAACACATTAAATCATATTTGGCTTATTTAGTTTACCAGGGACGGACTAGCTCTGACACAATAATAGCAATTTTTAAAACACCCTGTATAATAAAGGCTTAACAATATTATTTTTAACTAGCCTTAACCTTAAACTAAAAATAAAAGGTACTCTTGATTGGCATCGATAAGACCAACTGTTTACGAGAAATAAAATATTATGGTTGTTAATTTTTTTACATTATACTGGGTGTTTTCTAATTGAACGTTAATATTAAAGGAGGTAATTTTTAGCTTTATTCTAAGAAGAAAACTTCATATAAACGTATGTCCTAAACGTCTTAACTTTTGAGATACAGGGTGGTAAATTTTTTAAAAATAAATTATTTATTTTTGTATGTAAAAAATGTAAAAAAAAATTACAAGCCATATTTTATTTCTCGTAAACACTTGATTTTATTGATGTTAATCAAAAATACCTTTTTTTTTAGTTTAAGGTTAAAGCTATCTAAAAATAATATTGTGGAGCCTTTATCATACGGGCTGTTAAAAAAATTGCTATTAATGTGTCAGAGCTAGTCCGCCCTTGGCAAACTAAATAAGCCAAATATGATTTAAAGGGTTTATTTTAAGAAGACTTATCTAGTAACCATCATATTAAAAAAATATTAATTTACGCCTAGTATTTCAAAAAGGTTATTTAAAAAAAAAACGATTTCCAGAGGCGTCCGTTATGTACCTGTATCTCCGTAGGGGAGGGTCGTAGGAAAAAAGTTTATGGGAACTTGTCATAATATTTTTAGGTGTTCTATTAGATTCTGAGAGATTGCCCACATATTCTGGGACACCCTGTATAATACTAGATTAAGCAAAGAAAACTTAAACTTTATCAAAAAAATATTTAGGTATATTAATTTATAAATATGCTAGCAGGTACCCTAAATAATTCTCTCAAGCTTTTTGTTTAATAAGAAGCTTAAGCTTTGCGTTACCATATTAACAGCCTTTTATTATAAAATAATACCTATGTTATCAGTGTTTTAAGTATGCCTTAATGAAAGCTGGGATAATTACGTTGGCATTTTCTTCTCTGTGGTATAAACACCTGTTTTAATTTAAACCTAACCAGGCTATTCATATACTAAGCCTGAGTATTAGAAGAGAGCTAAAGGATTAAATAAAGGTATTTTAATGCAGGTATTTACAGCTAAAGAACAAACGAATGTACACCGTGACGCAAATAAAGGTATAAAATATAAAAATTTAAGAAAAGAGAATTTTCTTGAATAACTGTAGATTCTGAAGCCGAATAAGTGAGTATGTAATACGATAGCCAAGTAAGTGAGTATGTAGAAATACATAGGTACTTGCTTGACTTGCTATGGTTGGTGTGCTTAAGAAATTCTACAAGACTTTAGTGACAGGTACTATAGCAAAAGTAAATTAAATATGTCTGATTTACGTCAGTTATAGGTCGACTGGGATTGGAGATTCGGTTAAAAGGATGATAAATCCAACATAAATTTGCTTAACTTGCTAGTCGATATAGCATATCGACTAGCAAATAAAGTAAATTTAAAAGATGAAGGCCATAAATGTAAAGAAAACGTATACTATTACAAAAGAATCAAAAACTTTTGACTTGATAAAATTGGCACCACTTAAGTCAATTTAGAACATTATTGGCAAGGTGTGAAGTATATGGTGGGGACAGCTGAATCGATTGCAGCGCTCCCTGTGGTCAAATCTTCGTTAGATCATGGTTGCTTTAAATGTTATTAAATTTTTTTTATTCAAAACAATTATATAAAATATTAAAAATGCAGCATAGCAATTATTGTGTAGTGTTAAATTTAAGATTCTTTGCTATACACGAAGGTCCCGAGTTCGATTGTACAAAACTCCAAGAACAACAACGCTCCCACGTTGGAGTAACCGAAGGGGATATAAATAGGCTTCGCTCAAGAAAACCCCCTCTAAAAACTGCAAAAATGCTTATTAAAAAAAAACTTTAACATAACTGAACGCTGAAAAGAGGACTGGGAGAATAGTGCAGCACCTGCCAAGCGGGGCATGTCATGCGTTGTACACAGGCCAGAGGGTTTCGACCAACCAAGACAAATCTGGTAAACACACACACGAACTATTTTAGAGGCTCCGATTCACTTTTCAGGTGGGGAAAAATACCCTTCCCAAATTGCGACTGTGGCCCAAGGAGACCAACTGTTGAACACCTGGTGGAAAAATGCCCAATAAGATCCTATAGTGGCAACCCAGCTAATTTTTAAGTTGCGCCAAAAGATAATTGAATATATTTGTAACCTGGATGTTTGTTTATAGAATTTAGTGTAACTACTATAATTGTTTGTAATACATTACAAACAATTATAGTAGGTATCAACTTTTTGCATTTGTTGTTGTATTTATGACTTACCTGTGGTGTAGCCATATGCTAAATAAATAAATAAATTAAAAATACACTTTTCATACTTACTTTCTAAGATTTAAAATTGTTTATTTACTAATTATATTGCATTTCACTGTTACATTGCTAACCAGGTTAATATATTTTTATTTACGAAAAATTAATAAATATTATAAGTAATCTTACAGCTCTTCCAGCCGTCAAATGTCGTTGTCATCGCGCACAGTACCAATAGGAATACCTTAAGCACAACACATAATTAAATATTAAAATCAGTTTAATTTTTCATAGTTTCTAATACACTTATATTGTTTAAAATATTTTTTTAATATCTATGATATTTTTTATGTTACCTATAATTATATTTTTTCTACTTGAATAAACTTTTAAATATAAAAATGCTGATATGTTGTCTATTTTGATTAAAGTATGACATCCCCTTTGCTAAAAAATCTAAGAAGTGTATACCAAACTTAAAAAAAAAAATAAATTTCTACTGTGTAAAATTTGTAAAGTAAACGTTTTCAATTTTATGGCTAAGTTGAAAATGGTAGCATATTCAGAAAATATTCAATTGTTTGATTCATTTGAAGTGTCGTTTAGCATATAAATGCGGTTAAACTACAATAAATGTTATTCGTAAAGCCGACACAATTTTTAAGTTAAAAAAAATCTATGTTTTGACAATATTTAAAACCTTACTTACATACAGTAGCATCTAAATACTAGAACTGACTGTACTTAGAGATACAAAAAGCTCAGTTCTTGTTAAAGCGTATGTCTAGTATTTACAAAATTTTTAATTTTTCTCTAAAAGAACCATACGATTATCTTTAGTCTACATGCGTCGCATTAAAAGAAAAGGTTTTTTATTTATAGTATTTTTTTTTAAATTAAGTGCTAAGATTACAAGAGACTTTAATTTTATACGTAGATTTATTTTTGGCTTCACCAAGTATGATCACAGCTGTAATAATAAATATTAAGTAAATATTTAGTAAAATTTAAACAGTTATACTTACAAAAAAACACAATAAAAGCAAAAGATTTAGTTAAAATTAAATCTTATATTTGGTTATAAAGCCCAGTTTTTCTATTACCTGGGCCAGTCTACTTTACATTGACTGAATTATATTAAAAATAATATTTAGATTCAGCTGTTTCCAGGACTGAAGGATTATTTGCCACAACTCGTTTGAACTGTGTGGCCTAAATCTTCGTTTGTAAATTTTGTTAAAAATGTTTTTAATCGAATTATTACTTGAACTAAAACTGGACCATGGCATAATTTCCACGTTATGAGTTTATAACCATTTTCTTACTGTATAGGCCGTGTGGACTGGACAGTTATCTTATTGGTATATAAAAATATTGTTGGGATAATTTTGTTTAGTAGATGGATCCATTATTTTTTCCAAAATGTTAATATTTTGGAACCTTACTTCTTTATGCCAATAAACATCAGGCCGGTTTGCACATATCCAGCCCCAAACATTTACAAAGGAATATCTGGAAAAAGCAGGGAGATGGTATATGGTTCTTCAAATCAGGTCTTACTCGGATGATACATACGAATAGTCCTGTTATAGGTCGATTGAAATGTCTTATTGTCAGTAATAACTACTCCGTTCCGAAATTGAGGGGCCTGGTTTTACGTAGTTTAAGGCAAAAATTACCCTGCATTGTCGCCGTTTTTCGGCAAAAAACATTTCTTTGGCAGCTGGACGGTTTTTTAGTTTAAAATCTTTAATTATTCTTCTGGAAGTTACTTACTAGGATATTCTATTATCTTCTAAGTATCCTAACAAAGCAGCATCTTATTCAGGTGTTTAAAGTTTTAAACGACCAGAACCAATTCTTTTTTTACTTTATTTTCTTGCTTGAAACGAAGTTTAATTTTTAAGACAGTTTTTTATTTCTATGATGTAACTATTTAATTAATATATTTTTTATTTTCTACTGACAGTTTTAAAATTTGTTAAACATCCCAAAATTTCCAAAAATGAAGCGTACGCCAATGTTACGCCTTTTTTGATAATCTATGTCATGTAATAACCACCAACAAAAATCAGCCACAGAAGCCGGATTTACGTAAAAATAGGGTAGGTACCTCTTCTTCTAATACCTGCACGCTTTTTTTATGAATACAACTGTACACTAATTTTAGACAAAATTATTTGCCATTATAGTCATGGGTATATTACAGTATTCTACTCGCACATAATGGTCCCTATTTAAGCGGATAAAGTTTCCGCCATCATTATGTTGCTTGAGAAACAATATACTAAAAATAAGTAAATTTGGCACAACAATATAATACATATAGCACATCTTAATTCTATAACAAGTTATAATAACTACCAATAAAATAATGGGGATTTTTTTAATTTTATACGTGTCTTAAAAATTATATTTCATATTATTTGCAGCGACATCATTTTCCAATGTCAATTTGAACTGGCAAGTACGTCACGTAAGTCACATATTAAACCCTTGTAGATTAAATCGGTTTAATATCCCATAAAATGTATAAAAGTGCCTCTTTATCCTTTAACTCTCGCATTATCAATAAGCTAGTGCGACATTTAGGATATATATTGAATGTATTTAATAGCGTGCATACCCATCATATTTTGAATTTTTCATATAAACTGGTATTTACAACTTTAGATAAAAATTATATCTTTCAATTTAAAAATAAATTTAAAATATATATTAAATTTCGCCACTTTTATGGAAAGTTTGGAAGTAATTTTAGAGATAATACAAATTATATAGAGGGTTTACCAATAAAAACGAAACTACGTCGATTTGACAGTTGCTGTCATTTAAAAAAAACATCGGTAATTTTTAATTTTATTACTTCAATCGACCTTTACCACAAAAATTTTAAAAGGATAAGGAGTTAAATGATACCCTATTTTAAATGCCAATAAATTCTCTTTTTAACAACTTCTATTTTTTTTAATTCGGTTCAGTAGTTTTTCAGAAAAAGCCTTTTAACACCGTTTTTTTTAAATTAAAAGTTATGGTTTTTTTATTTTTTACATTTTTGTTTCTAATATTGCTAATTTATTTCAAAGTGGTAGCCTTTTAATAAAATCCTCGAATAAAACTACTTTTGTAAAGTTTAAATTTTGGATCTCGTGTGTTCACCTATTACTGCAGGTTTTCAATTTTTTTATTAAATGATGCCGCACATTTCTTTATATTTCTAAAGTGATTTATTTATATTTGGCGATAATGCGTTAACATTAGTTAATTAGGGATTCCTGCTGAGAACTGTGTATTTTACTTTTAAGATGGCCTCACAAAAAAGTCTGGTGGATTCATATCTGGTGACCTTGCAGGTCACACATCTTTTGTTCAAAGACTGACAAAACAGCTAGGGTAATATATAAAGGCGCACCATACATTCCAGCTTAAACATTTAATTTGTTAGAATTTTGTGTGTAATATTCCTGAAAACTATGTGGGTTTGCGTCACCCCAATAACGACTGTTATGTCGATTAACAGTTCCGTTCAGTAAAGAGAACACTCGTCGAAAAACAAATATTAAAACTAAATCTGGATAATTAATTAGCCGTTCAGTCAAAGGCTGCATTTAGCCATGCTCATCCGCTTTGCCGTTGGGTATCAAAGGTTACAAAATTGTCAAATAAAAGCCATTTTATTGGTTTAATTTGAAAATGTTGACGCTTTTGCGACACAAAGCATAATGAGCACGGCTGAATACATTCATCAACTCGCAAAATTTCAAATGCCTATCAAAGTCATAATCGTTTATTTCTTGTCCGTTCTCTTTTTTCCAATAACCGGGATTATATAAGCCACAAAATCCTGTAAGTTTGTTGATGTCAGAAAACCCAGGATAAACTTATTTACTAGACTAGAAGTAACAAGTGACTCTGTGATCTTTTAGTTCGAGATAAGTAATCTATAGCAGCACACCTGGGTTTATTTATTTTTTCTTTTCCCTTTCTTAAGACTGCTCCTAAGGTCACTTGATAGCCTGGATAGTTTGTTAAATATCCTAATCAAACATAAAGTTAAGTACAAGACCTTAAATATAATTCATAATCCAATATCGTATATTACTTGTACTGGCGATCTTTTAACATTATAATTAACAGATTATAGATTATATCCTTTGACTAGAAATATCTGCATGTATAGTATTCAAAGAGAGAGTTTTAATAACCCCCCTGTATCTTGTAGCTCGAAAGATTTACCTCTTTGACTTTTATCGGTTACAGAACCAACTCCAAATTTTTGTTAATAATAAACAAATACACTTTAAATTTAAATAAAAAGATTAGTTTATATTATTTTAATTAAATAAATATTAGCCCAAAAAATAGTAGGTACTTGAGATTATACAAGGTGCTTTAAATCAAAGAATAAGTATGAAAATCTCAGAAATTATATAATGAAACCGGTTTCAAAGAGAACCATTGCAACATTCTATATAATAGCATTTCACAGTTTTTTTAATGGTTCTTAAAATACCATATATTTATAGAAAAAAATAAGTGCTGGTTTTTACTTTTGCTGTATTAATATTTTTAGATATTGCTTAAATTATAAAAATATTAGCCAAATATGCTGTTAATGAATTTTGATTCCAGCGTTTTGTTCTTTATAAATCGTCTTTTTCACAATAATAAACCCAATGTTTATGTTAGGTTAAGAAAAACGTTTTAAAGGCAAAATACTAATTTTTTAAATATTTTAAAAACATGATGATAAAACCCTATTGTAAATCTCTGGCTTTTTTTAGATATTTTATTTTTTTAAATTATATTAAAAACTTTTAATGCTATTATACCGGTGTTCAATTTGATTAAAAGATTTTTTATCATACCTTCCCTAAATTTGTAGCACCCTGCATAAGAAAATAACAAAAGTTATTGACTTTTATGTCTCACATCATTAAAACTTTAAACCATGTTCGTTGAAGTGTTTAATATTGGAAATATTTTATTAATAAAAATGCAGATATTAGAATGTTTTGTCAATTTTTAAAACCTTTTTAACAGAACATTAAATATTAAGCGAAAAACATGTCATATATATTTTCTTTAAAATGTTAAACCTGAAAAATAAATAGAAAATTTTTGTGTTTAAAAATCGGCATAAATATATCTTTATTTATCCTAAATTGATTCCAAAAGCATAAAATCTCTTCTTTAAAATGGCTATTCCATATTTCTAAATAAAATGTTGCTTTTTTTCCAAATACACTAAACCTAGTCACTAATAAAATCTGTTTCTTTTAAATTCGGCTAAGTAAAAAAGACAGTAAAGTAGATTAAACGAAAACAGTTTTGTTTTCAATGCGAAAATTCGATTTATTTTAAAAAATTAAAGCGTATTGCTTCCATACACAGCCAGCTTTGGTGCAATGCTATTTACTGAAATAAGTACAGTGGCGTTGTTTTTGTAAAATACATAAATAAACGATAACATAAGTTCTAAAATAAAATTATTAAACCATTATACCGGGTAATTAAAATTTAACTATACAAACCTATAATATAAGAATAACTAATAATAGCCCATTTAGAGTTTTAAAATTCGTAGATATTCGAGAAAAACCTAAATTGCCTAGATTGCCTTTATTTTTTTTAGCTTTTTTTGAAACAATATTTTAAAACGTTACGTTGTCACGTCGTGCACTCGATGGTGCTATTAGATTTGTTGATGTTTTGGCCAACACCATCAACTTTATTTTGCGCCATTTGAAGTTTTGCATTATTTTAAAAGCACTCTTTTGCCTTACTTATAATCTACATAAGTTGCTTTTGTGATTTCAAAATTACAAAATATAAAAAAATGGTTTTCCGTAGCTGTAAGCTCTGATTTTTGCCTTATCTTCCAAACTAAATAAGAAGGTTAATTTAAAGCTTTTTAATATTTTGTTACTTGCGTTACCAGTAAATTATATTTCTTATTGTACCCCATAGAAATATGTCAAAAACATTGAGATCTAAGTACCTAGCTGGCTATTTCACCGGTCTGTTATTTCCAATCTATCAAATCTAAGATGAATAAGATAATTAGATACGTGTCTTGTGTAGTGGGTTAAAATACAGTTGCGTTGGAACTATAATGCTATAATAATTTGTTAAAGACAAATCATCCAAATACATTTAACAAGTAAAAAACTAATAATAGTTTTTTTTTTCTATTTAAAGTGCCGCTAGAGAAATGAGGACCCAACATTTTGTTGTTTTAAATATTGGCCCACCAGTTAACACTTAATCGCACTTGCAGTGGGATTTCCCAAAGTTATCTGGAGTTGTTTATGATCCATTCTTTTAATTAAATAATTCAAAATTGCTTTTGTCTTTCTAAATTACATTTTCTAGAAAACTTGAATAATTGGGTAACCTTTCCAGCTAAGCTCAGTACAAAATTGTAATAGCCATTTGGAATCATCTGGTTGGAATTTTAAAACCGCTTTTTTAAGCTCACTTCTAAGGCATTTACATAAAAGGGGGGATATTTAACGTGTGGATTTATCGTGGTTTAAATTTTGCTGTTAGATGAATGCACCTAAGTATAAAAAAACTACTGGTAATACCCACTGACCTAATTTTTGTAAGGTTTCTCGTTTGTTTTGCTATCATCTTTTGTCTGGATTTTTCCACGAATCAACAAATTAGGATAATATTAATAAACAAAAAGGGTAAGACCAAAAAACGCAATATGTCAGGTGCTTATAATATTAATTTTCTTTAGACTGTTATGTGGAATATTTTTGTTAGAGTATGTGTGAAACATATTTATTTTGTACTTGATAACCGTGATTATTTTTGTTCCATCATCTTCAGTCTTTACCAAATTTCTGAAAATCTTTAAAAAAATAAGAGTTTTAGGAAGTAATGTAAAAACAAAGGAGTAGTTAATCCTCTATTTAAGCTAATGTATAGCTTCAGTTTTCAGAACATTTCTAAACATCTTCAAAAAAAAAATGAAGTTTTAAGAAGTAATGCAAGACTAAGCCGGAGTAGATAATCCTTTAACAAGAATTAATAATTTTGCTTTTTGCACAAGTTTATGACCGGATAAAATTTGTATCAAATTATGGACACAAAAGCATTCAATGTAATAAAAGTCAAATTTGTTCTTTTTGTGCTGGAAATTACATTTTCTGGAAATGTGAAAAAAAAGTTTTTTTATGTAATAATTGCAAAATTCACAATGAAAAATATAAAACAAACCCAATCTCCAATCATAAAACTGTTAGTAATGATTGTCCAATACATCAAAGAAAATCAAAGAATATAGAAAAAGTTAATTATTCTTAATAATAAATAATACAAATTTTAAGTTATAGTAAAAAAATGGATGCTTTAAAAATTCTTTATATTAATGCACGTTCAATAAAGAATAAGATGGATGAATTAGAAATATTAATATTTGAAGAAAATGTGCAAATTATTGTCATTACTAAAACATGGGTGAAGAAAGAAGAACAAAAATATTTTAGTTTTAAAGACTTTACATCAATTTTTGCAACAGGAGAAAAAACTGGTGGTGAATTAGGTATTTTTGTAAAAAACAATATTATTGTTCAAATAATAGAAAAAATTGAGAATGAATTGTCATATGTTGCCATTAAAATCAAAGAATATAATTTACTTCTATGTGCAATATATAAGCCTTAAACGATAAAAATACAGCTTCATAAATTTTCTAGATCAAAAACTGAAATTTAGTAGTATTAATTTAGACTGTTTTAATCGGCGATGAAATATTAATATTTTAGAAAACAGTAAGGATTTAAAAAATCTTATAGATATTTATCAATCAAATAATTTTAAATTATGTAATAAAAATATTCCAACACGTGAAACAAAAAATAGTAGGACTCTATAGACCATATAATAACAAATTCATTGAGAAAAGTAAAAATTAAATTTTTGGATAGCCCGTTAAGTGATCATAAAATTCAAGTTTTAGACATTTCCATAAAATCAAAGATAAAAACTTCAAGATTTGAATATATCCCTATTAATAAATTCAATATAGATAATTTAAAAAAACAACTTAATCTCTTAAACGACAGAAAATATGAATTTCATGATACAAATAAATATTAAGACAAAATTACTGATATATTTAAACAATGCTCATATAGAGTGTTGATTAAACAAAAAAGAAATTCTAAGCCATGGTTTAAAAGGGAATTAGCTAACCTTATTAAGACTAGAGAAAACTATTATCACAAAAAGAAAAAATATCAAAAAAATATGGAAATTTTAAATTTATATAATTACTATAATAATCTAGTCAAAAAACAAATTAAATCAGTAAACCAAAAATTCTACAAAGAACAATTTAATAGTGGTAATCATAAGAAAATTTGGAAAAATATAAATTTACTTTAACAGCAAAATCTAAAAGAAACAAATCTAGTATTGACTATTTATTAATAAATAATACCAAAATTGAAAATAAACAAATGATAAGTGAAGAAATTAATAATCATTTTATAAATATTGGTCCAAAGTTATCAAAACAAATTCCATTAGTGACGATACCAGAAGAAAAACCAAATTTAAAATCTATGTTTTTAAAAGAAAATTAAATTACCAGTGAAGAGGACATTAAAGAAATTATTGATAACTTAGATCCTAGTAAAGCATGAGGATTTGGTGATATTACTGTAATAGTTATTAAAATAATTCAAAAATGAATTATTGCCAATTCTAACACATTTGGCAAAATTATCTTTTAAAACATCTATTTTTCCAGATTAAATAAAATTAGCAAAAGTATCACCTATATTTAAAAGTGGTGAATCTAGTAATCCAAATAATTATAGACCCATTTCCGTTTTATCAGTATTTTCAAAAATTTTAGAAAAAATCATGAATACAAATTAGTTAACTTTTTAGAAACTCAAAAACTACTTTCGGAAAATCAATACGCTTTTCGTAAATTTAGTGATACAGAAGCAGCAGCAATAGATCTTACAACAGATATTCAATTAAATTTAGATCAGAATAAGAAATGTGCTCTGTTATCCTTAGATTTATGCAAAGCTTTTGATACTGTAAACCATGATATATTACTTCAAAAATTATTTAATATGGGAATACGAGGAAAAATTCATTTTGGTTTGCAAGTTATTTGAAACACTGAAATCAATATGTCAAAATTGAAAAAAACAATAGTTCCTCAAAAATAATTTCTTGTGGAATACCACAAGAAACTATTTTGGGCCTAATACTTTTTTAAATTTATATAAATTCTATGCCTCTATTAAAACTAAAGGTACTTATAAAATTGTTTGTCGATGATACAACCATTCTATATTTTGATAACAGTAACAGTGAAATTCAAGACAATATTAAATAGGATTTAAACATTGTCTTTGATTGGTTACAATTTAATAAATTTACTTTAAATTTAAATAAATCCTCTTATATAATTATCAGCAAACAACAAAGAAAAGATAAAATTCCTTATATATCATTTAAAAGTAAAAAAATAATTATTCTACGAGTATAAAATTTTTAGGATTATATATTGATGAAAATTTAAGTTACAGAAAATATATAGACTATCTTCGAAATTATCTATCACCTTTAATAGGAACTTTGTTTAAGATTCAGAATTATATACCCTTAAAATTGCTTAAAAATATTTAATATAGTTTGGTACACTCAAAATTACTATATTTAATTTCAGTATGGGGTTCAGCAAACTCAAAAATGTTAACACCTCTAAAATAAAATTATTAAATGTATTCATAAATTACCATATCCTGAACCAACAATTATTTGTACAAACCTAATAATTATTTTGATATAAATCATATATATATATATATATATATATATATATATATATATATATATATATATATATATATATATATATATATATATATATATATATATATATATATATATATATATATATATATATATATATATATATATATATATATATATATATATATATATATAAAAATTTATTATATTCATTCATTCCCTGAAATTAAAAGAAAAAAATTCAAATATCATACTTAAAAATATTAGTAACTTGCATGGGCATAATACTAGACAAACAGATTTATTAGAAACGATTCAAATTATAAGTAATTTTGGAATAAGATCAATACTCCATAACGGAATAAAAATGTACAATAATCTACCGATAAGAATTAAAAAAATACAAAATTATTACTGTTTAAAATACTTATAAAAAATATTTAAAATTAATTTGACTGTTTTATTAATGAGTTCTTGTTAAAGTTATATATTGTTATATTTTGTAATGTTATATTCCCTGTAATAAACTGTATAGTTGGTTGGGAATTAAATAAATAATTTAAAGAAATTGTGGTATTTTATTAACTTTATCAGTTAAAGTTACAGGTGTTTGATAAACAGGCTAAAAACCCCATTTTTGCAGTCACCCTTGTAGACTCGTTGAATTATTGTCCCCCATAGACTTTAAAAAATGGCCGCAACAAGGACAAAAACACAGCTTTTTTACACCTTTTTTGCAGGAAACGCGAAAATTGTCTAACGAGACTGTAGGTCGAGTTTGACAACACAAAAGTGCAAAAAAAGTGTTTTTTGCACGTATTACAAAAGATTTTTTTATAAAATCGTCCTATTTAAAGACCAGAATATAGATGGGTAGATATATAAAATAAATAGTCATTTACATTGACAAATATTTTTATTCTCATTAGTATTTCTGTGTTGTCATGGTATTGTTACACAGTAATAAGTATCAAATTTTATTTCAATGCATTTAAATGAAGCATTCTTAAAAAAATAAGCGATTCTAAAAAAGTTTCAAATGATGTGGGGTAAATAGTCAATAAAGAAATGTACCGAAACTATCCTGTTTGCATATTTCTTATCCAAATCAAACAAAGTGATGTCATCAACTTTATGGTTCGAATTTTTTATGATGAGATCGATGCTTTCTTTGCAAAAAACATAGATATTAACATCTATTTAATTTAAATTGCTTGGTGCAACAAAGTCTTTTTTGCACCTTTGCAAAATAAGTATTGCTTAAAGAAAATAATTTTAAAAAGTATATTTTTTGTACAATTTTATAAAAAAATATTTTATAGTAACATAAGGTTAAAATATTGAGTTTTCCTGTTTTTCATATTTTTAACCTGTTTTTAAATTGTAGGAAAATACTCTACTCCTCTTTAAATGTCTAAAAAAGCTTTGTTTTTGTTCTGACTAATATAATATTAAAACAATGTTTTATAAGAAGCTTACTATAGATTTAGAAAAATATACTTAGCAACATATTCTTTAGTTAATTTTTCTTTTGGACTGAAAAAAAAGATTATGACCGAAAAAATATATATTTTATCTTGATTTTATGCAATACTATTGGGCTATTTATTCATCATTGTATTTATGATTTTTAGGAGCAACAAAAAAATGGAAACACTAAAATAATAAACTTTGGAAGAAACCAGCTATTCTAAAAAATAAAGGAAATGCGTAATGTCTTAAAAACTTAAATTATAGAAAAAGTTAATTGCTTAACTAATTTTTTTATCGTAAATAAAATACCAAAAAATAACTGGTTAAAGAAGCACGTGTGAAACATCGCTAAATTTGCTTTTTTATTCTGCTTTTGTGAGCAAGAATGGGCCTAAATAGGGGTCCAATCAATAACACGATGTTAACAAGCTGACAATAAAGCCAGAAACAAAGAGACAAAGGAAAATATATTTATCATTAAAAGTAAGTTAATTATAAAATAACTGGTTATGTTGACAAGTTGTAAATATTAATAAAGTTTTAAAAATTTACGAAACATTTTAATATAAACATTAAATAATAAAAGGGGACAATACTTTGGTTATACGATAAGAAAATATCTTATAATTTTCAAGTTAGGTTTACTTTTCTGTTTGAAAGTAAAAGAACTGTTTTAAACATAATATAACATTTGTTTAAATAAATCATATCTTTGTTTAAACTATACGGAATCTAGTTAAAAAAATGGTTTATATACGATAACATTAGAGACAGTTGTTTATTATACAGTTTAGCGGTCGTAAAGTGTAAGTCTTTTTTTATTATTTACATACACAATGTAACACTAAAATTATTATACCTAATTAGTATTTTAAATAATAATTTTGATATTTACGACGCAATTAAGGTTTTTTTTATCATGTTTATACCCACATTTTCTTTATTTTTTATTACAGTATTATTAATGTCATTACCCGACACTAAGAACATCAGGTCCGGTATACAGGGGTTTTAAAATGTAACAGAATAAAAGTTTAGTGGTTACCAGAAACTTGTTTGTAATGTAATCCTACATAAAACCCTGTATTTTATATGTATATAAACGTGACTTTATTGGTCTCGTGGGTGTATATAGCCTCGCTTGCATCTTCCCCCAGCAATAAAAAAACGTACCCAATAAAGCCATGCTTTATGTACTTATAACATATATAGCTACTTTATAGAATTTATTATCGAAGAAAGATAATATTTCTGCAACCCTGTAAAAGTTTAATGATAATACAAATTCCAAAAATTTAGGGCTTTGATATATTATTTTTCAACTGGTTTCAGACTGCTGCATATTTTGAATTTATTATAAATTGACTCCAAATTCCAAAATGCTGAAAGGACTTTCAAAGATGTTCTCTATAATAAAATATAAAAAGGTAATTTTAAAAACTATTATATAAATATCTTTATTCTAAAGAAGAGCCAAATAAATAGGTATTATTTTTTTTTTAATTATTATTTCCAGGAAATAAAATAAACTATAAAACAATGTATAGAACAAAACCAGTGTTTTAAAGACATGACCAATATACAGGTTGAAAATGTATTAATTATAGTACTGATACCTGAAGTTTATATTACTTTTGAGGTTATTTTTTATCTAAAACATATATTTTTTACGTTAAACTTTAACTGGTTTTTCTACGAGTGACTACTTTTATATTAGTGAACACATGCGGCTGTGCTAGGCGGTAAATTTTACGATTTCCTGGCTTCTTATAAACAAGCTGCCGAGGCTATGGATGTAATGTGTTTGTGCCAGTTGAGGTTATTCTCAAAAGTAACGCCGACAAGATTAAACAATTCTTTGTTTTGCAGAACTTGGACGCTCATATGTAACGGATAAACATTGACAGATTTTTTCGCGACAGCGAACATGACTGTGTCTTCGAGGCATTTAACTAAACAAGATTTTTGGCGCCCCAATCCAAGATAAGTTTGAGGTCTTGTTAGAGAGATATCTGTATTGGGCTGCGCTTGTTTTCCAAATCAGAATTACATGGTGGCTTGGGACAGGTTGCACACGTGCAGCTTTCCAACTCTCTTAAACTCTTAGGCCCTAGCACAAGCCAGATCATTGCAAACGTAAGCACAAACAACGCCATGGGGTCGAAAAGTTGAAATGAGTTCATAACCTGGGAAAAGAAGGTGGTTGGTTGATGTTTTGGGACTTATTTCTGTTTGGGTAAGAAAGAGTATGTGGGGTTTGGAAGATTAAAGATAGTGGTGAACAGAGTTTACATTGGAGTTAAGCCCACATATATTTGTGAAGGATATCAGACTTTTCGATGGTGACCCCCAAATTTACCCCTCGCCCGGAGATCCAAAGGGAGGGGTATTTTACCTCCGGAATACTTTACTTTCAGGTGTGCCATCATCATTATTTCCAAATTTTACTATAGTGAAAAAAAATGAAGAAAAAAAAAGAGGAAGAAGGAAAACTGGAAGAGAAAGAAAGAAGAGGATGGAGGAAAACTGACTCACCCGCCCAGAACTCAGAACGTCCTATAGGATCTATAAGACCCAAAGACTTCACAAGTCCTTTAAAGGGCAAGTGGGATGGTACCGCCTCAGGCTAGGAAAAGCTTCTCTACCACCTACCAATGCTGATCGCATTTCAAAATAAAGTGTAGATACATTCCAAAAGATATTACTCAGACATTACAGGGAGGTTGTAAAGAGAAAGAAGATATATTTATAAAATGATTCTTTATTAAAATGAAATTTTTAAAAGCATTTTGAAATTTTTAAATTATAAAATTTGATTTTTAAGGAATTAAAAAATAAAACAGCCCAATCAATTAGTCGGGTCTAAATGTTAACCAGACTCTTGCAAAATGTTTTTTTAAACAAATCCAAAAATAGTTATGAGGCTCTTTGAGATTTTTATAGAGTAATATAGGTATGTACTAAAAGAAAAATAATCCCAAAAAGCCGTGTCAGTTTGTGAAATTTTTCACCTGCCAGATGATTGAAAAAGTATCATATAGATGCGTGTAAACAGCACTATGCTTGGCTTGCGGTGCGAGAGAGTGTGTATATTGGCTGTACTTCTCGCTTAAGATTACTACGTGACCTTAAGCGACCACGTGGTTTTTTAAATAATTTCGAAGTAAAAAAATATTTGTTTATTGTATTAAATTTTTTCTTATTGAATTTTTTTATATATTTACCTATACACTAAAAAGATATGACGATGAGTTCAATGAAGATAAAGATGCAAATATTAATCTTCAATTAAAAAAAAGATTTTTATAATGTATTTTCAGCTAATTAAAAAGATTTGGTTAATAATTTTTTCAAAAATATTATTGTTATTATACATATTATTTTTACTAATGTTAAATTGTTAATATTATTATGAGTATGACTATTAATATTATTATATTTATTAGGAGGAATAAAATTATTTCTTGTTTACAAAGTTTTTAATTTTTTACAATATATACAGGGTGTCCCAAAAGGTATGGTCCAAAGTTTGGAATCATGTAGATTAGATCAAAATAAGGTAACAACTTCATATAACTTTTTGCTCAATGCCCCTTCTTTACCGAGCTATTAGCTTTTAAAGGTAACAATTGAAAATCGATTTTTTATTAATAACTTTTGAACGGCTTGTACGATCTGGAATTTTTTGTTGAATAATTCTAGCTAATAACTGTCTTGCAATAACTGCTATAAACATGCCCCGAAACCATCAAAGATACCAGGTCCGGACCATCAAATTTGTAAAAAACTTCAACATTTTTGCAGTGTTGCTATATTTAACATTTTGACCTTACTGGTAGATTCCTCTGAGTTTTCTATGGAAAAAAGGTATACTTTATCTTTATTGATTGGACGAGCGGTTTTCGCGTAAAATGCATTTAAAATCATTAAGGTATACTCGAGGGCTCTCGATAAGATATACCCTGAGGCTCTCAATAAGGTGTACTTAAGGACCGCCTTTGAATCTTATGTCAAAATCTTCTAATAGAAGTCAATTTTCAGCTAAAAAATTATAAATAAAAGCGAAAGTAGCCGTCTTGATCTTATTTGAAGATTTATTAGAAAGAAATATGTTTTATTGCGCTGCAATAAGGAATAATCCTAACAAGTTGATTCAGGTTTAAAGAGCATGTCTTAGTAAATTAAGAAAATTTGTAGCTGTACAGGGTGCTCACTTTGAACACATACCTTAGTTAAATTTACGCATAGCACTTTTTTTTGTTATTCTACTAATAATCATAAGATTTCTACTTTGCTGTATGATTTTATTGTTTTTATTTATTTTTTTGTTGTTAAACTAAATTAAGTTTCTTTAACTTATAATTTATAATTTTCAGCTCAAAACTGACATCTCGTAGTAGATTTTGACATAAAATTCATAGGGAGTCCTTAAGTACACGTTATTGAGAGCCCCAGGGTATATCTTACCGAGAGCCCTCGAGTATACCTTAATGATTTTAAATGCGTTTTACGCGAAAACCATTCGTCCAATCAATAAAAATAAAGTATACCTTTTTTCCATAGAAAACTCAGGGGAATCTACCAGTAAAGTCAACATGTTAAATATGGCAACACTGCAAAAATTTTAAAGTTTTTTACAAATTTGATAGTCCGGACCTGGTATCTTTGATGGTTTTGGGGCATGTTTATAGCAGTTAATGCCAGACAGTTATTAGCTAGAATTAATCAACAAAAAAAAATCCAGATCGTACAAGCCCTTCAAAAGTTGTTAATAAAAATCGATTTTTAATTGTTACCTTTAAGAGCTAATAGCTCGGTAAAGAAGGGCCTAAGCAAAAGTTTATGAAGTTGTTACCTTATTTTGATCCAATCTACATGATTCCAAACTTTGGACCATACCTTTTGGGACACCCTGTATAGTATACTATAGGCTTTTTAACGTACAGGTAAACATTTAAAAAAATTAAGGATAGAAAAAATTTAACGATTATTAATTATTTATTAACTCCAAAATTAATAAAAAAAACTGCGTGGTGCGCTGAAAGTTTTATGGTCTCGCGAGAGCCAATCGAGATGTACAGCAGAAGTCTTTAAGTATCAATATTACTCTCCCAAAATCTCAAAGTGCCCCAAAAATATTTCTTCGATTTGTTTGAAAAATCATTTTGCAATAGTCCGGTTAACTTTTAGACTTACTTAAAGGTATACAAATTTTAAAATGCATTAAAAATACTTTTTTAATAAAGAAAATTTTCTGTTAAAAAATTCAAGGGTTAATAGAGGACAGATACCCTTTAGCCAGATCTTGACTATCTTATTTAGGAGTCTTTCAGGGACAATAACAAAATTTTTATTGTGCCTCAAGAACCTACTTAAAATTGTTTACCAGCTTTCCTACTATATTAAAGTGTGAAAGAATTATTTTTTTAAAACTTTTTTTCCGGATATATTTCGATTTTAGGCAACCAACTTGATTTATGTTTTGTGTACTTTTAGTTGCTTAAGTCAGGGTTATTATTGGGTAATTTTGTAAACGTTAATAATATTCCAAAACAAACGATCGCCAAAGAAACATGTTAACGAAAAAAAATAAAAAATAAATATCCTATTTACTTTGAAAACTATAGAAATTAATCTTGTCCTTATGGTAATGAAGGGTCTTTTGGTTAGGTGACTTAAATGTCCTAGAAAATTTAAGGTTCGAAAACACATTAATCATACTTACTTTAAAGTGTTACTACCAGACTTCCAGTTTGCTAAGTGAAACTTCTTTAGCAAATACAACAAGCAAATTGCAGGCTAGAAAGTTACTAGCGGTTAACTTAAATGTTGAGAAGCGTGTAATGAGCATTTTTACGACATATAAACAATATAGTGCAAACCTAACACTGTGTGAGTCTTTTACTTTAAATAAATTCCATCAAATACAAGTTATTTTTGAAAAAGAATGATCGGACCTGTCAATTAGTAGTTATTGTCGCGCTTTTCCCAATAAATAAAAAATAATTATACAGTCCGCCCGAAATTTGAGGTTGTACATAACTGACAAATTTCAATTTTTTATTTCGTTTGGTTTGCAAGAAATTAAATAGAAAAATTTTACATAAAAAAGAAACCCTGTGTTAATCACATTAATAACGTCTCTTTATTACAGTCGTAAAATTGGGAGTAAGGGATTTTCGACCTACGCAAATCGATCTCACGTGTTCAAATTTAGAAATTCCAGAATAAAAAAATAAACTTCTTTCTTAAACAAGTCACACTTACCGGGGTTATCCATTTACTTGGAGGCCTCGTAATATTAAAGCAACCAAGCTTAGTAGTCATACCTACCAGGATCTTTAATTTTTCTTTTCTTTTCATTAAGGAGCTCTATGCCCAAAGAAAGTTTACCTTTTTGGTATTATGTATAACAAGACTCAAGAAGTTTAATTTCATTTATTATATTGCAGTTTGTTTAAAAATACTGCGCTTTCTCCTTTTTAAATCACGTTTTTAGTCGTGTGGCACGTCACCTACTTGAAATTGGCAAAAGAGCTCATTCGAAATCCACATATTCGTGAACTAATGGAAAGCCAGTTTTCGTTAAGTGTGTTGTGTAAGCAACTTCTAAATATTTTTGTGTAATCCACCTACTTGGTGCACATTAACATCTTAACCTGTCAATACTAAGATTGGTTGCTTTGGAATTACTTGACGAGATGGCGCTAGTTGCTTCTAATGTTAAGCTGTATTAGATTACAGTTGTTCTTAAAGTATCTGCTTTGCAGTTAAGGGTGTCTACGGCCTACATTTGGTGGACCATCCCCAACAGGGGTTAAACACGTGTAATCGAATTGGCTCGACCCGGGATTATCCATTTACTTGAAGGCTTCGTAATTTTAAAGCAACCAAGCTTAATAGTCATACCTACCATGATCTCTAATTTTTCTTTTCTTTTTTCATATTTTGCAGACGTTACCTTTAACCCACGGTGCATTTTGAAAAATAATTTGGATTATACAGGGTGTTACAAAAAAGTGTGACGTCACGATAATGCATTTTTTTAAATGGAATGCTCTGTATTTTTGTACATTTATATACCTCTTGTGGTCATCTATCTTTCTTTAAAATTTTGTCAACATCGTTTCAGTGAATTCAGAGAAAAAAATAAATATAAAAAAAAATTTTGCACCACTGAATTTAAAAATGAATAAAAATACTAATAGTGCTTAATTAGAATTAAACGAGGAACTTATTAAGTAACGTAATATCAGTCGCTTAGGCCATGTTTGGTTTATTTGAACTATACAGGGTGTCCAAAATTTAATGCCAAACTTCAAATTTTAAAGCACTTTATTTTTCATATTTTAAATATGAGCCCCTGTATATTTTTAGGTTGTTAGTTGCAGACTTAAAAAACAAACATTTTTTAAATATAACCCTATCGAAATTTCTAACACATTAAAAGTTATTTATTGAAAACTAATTTTGGCATCTATTTCAATAGTAATACCATTAAATAAAAATAATAGGTGGCTATGAAAACCAATTTATTGACATTGGAGTTTATTTAACTCACAAAATCTCATTTTAACGTATTATAAAAATTCTATTAAATTATTAATATAAGAAATACCTTTAAATGGTAAATAAACCCATTTTTTAATTTGAAATACCTTTTGGCTAACATTTATGTAACTTTAACGAATTTCTAGGCAATAATTAACGTTATTAGAAAACTCTAATGCCAATAAATTGTTTTTCATAGCCACCTACCATTTTTATTTAATGATATTAC
>JAHBCN010004326.1:7500-65223 GCA_019359885.1 Listronotus oregonensis | reverse complement strand
GAAAATAAATTTTTAAAATTTATTGTTTTTTTTTTTTAAAAGCCCGGGGGCCCGGGATTAAAGCTTTTTTGGGGGAAAAGGGCCCGGGGCCAAATTTTCCCCAACAATCTTTTGGGAAAAAAAAATGTTGACGAACGCGGCAATTTTAAAAAAACCCCCCGGGGGCATGCGTAGATTTAGCGAATTTAGGAATTAGTTATTTTGCGATCAACAAAAAAAAAATTTTTTAAAACCGTTTATGAAAAACTAATACATATTTTATAGATAAATACGAATCCAGGAAAACCACACGCCAGATCACACGTTTTGGGATGTTTCTTCGCACACGTCTGTTTGGAGAGAGATCAGGAAAAGTGGTTTCAAATGCTAAAAATCCACATATAAAAAAAACTGCACCCTGGTGATTCGAAAGGCGATTACAATTTTGTGATTGGCTACAAAGGCGACCCGATTTTCCAGCTTTTCTAGAAAATGTTATTTGGAAGAAATTTGGGGGAATATTTAATCGAAACAATGAACACATTTGAAGCATAAACCCCCCCCGGGGCAGTTTCGAGAATTACGACCCCCGGGTTTTAGTTTTTAAAGTCGGGCAGGCATTTATAAAAATAAAATTTTTGGGGGCCTTTTTTTTTTCAACGGAAATTTGAACGCTGAAATGTATTATCAGTTTTTAGTCAACTTTTGAAGACTTTTTGGGATGATTTACCATTAGAAAATACAACAGTTTTTGGGTTTCCCAAAGATGGTGCTCCACCTACAACAAAAAGACAAGATTGATTTTTTTTTTCCCAAAGGTTTGGGGGGCAGGTGGATTGGGAATAAGGGCCTAAGATGGCCAGTAGGTCTCCAGATCTCAAGCCTGATACTTTTTTATGGGGTATTTAAAAAAAACCAAAATTTATGGGCAAGGGAATACCAAAAAATCGAGGAACTTCAACTCAACCTTGGGGGGTTTGGAAGATTAAGGGGAGAAATAAATCGGCAGTTAAAAACAACAGAGAAGAGTGGCGATTTGTTTGGGAAAAAGACGGCAATTTTTTTCATTTTTTATAATTTTTTTGTTCTAGTTTTTAGAATTTTTTTTTTATTTAAACCATTGGTTGTCATTTTTTGTCTAGGGGCTTTCAAAGAACCATTTGACAGAAACAAGAATGTCATTTTTTAAAGCACGATTTGAAAACAAAAAAACTACGTTATAAAAAATTTAGTTTAAAATTTTTTTTATTTTCCCAACAAGGGGGGCTTATATACATCGTTGAAAATTTATAAAAAGGGCCATTCAAATTTGTGGAATTCCCATATGGCGTCATAAGAAAAAAAAAAGATGATGGTTACGGAAAAAAGAAACGCGAGTTGCAAAAATATGAACACAATGCAAATGTATTATTTATTTTGGAATTCGTTGAAAAAGAAAAACCCCGGGAAAAAAAAAACGATTTTCCAAAATTTCGTTTTTTTTCCCCGGGGGTCCCGGGGAAATTTCTCGGAATTTTTAAACTTTCTAAAAATTGTTGGTCCCTAAATTTCCCAACTTTTCCCCCCAAATTTTAAACCCTCTTCGTATCTCCTTTGTTTCCGAGATCCCCAAGGTAGAGTCGAATTTGAAAAAACCCGGTATAAGCGTTTTTTATAATTCAAATATTTTAACCCTTTTCTGAATTTTTTTTAAAAACCGCCTGCCGAGTAATTATTATCAAACAACATAGTTCTGAACTTGTATTTATAAATATAAAATACAGGACGCCTACATTCAACTTCTGAAAAGAATTTCGTCATTGAGCGCAAATAGGTAGAAGCTTGGTAAATGAAAACAGAAATAACACATATTTACTTTGAAAACAGTTTTTTTTTTACTAAAGAACTTTTTTTGCTTTTAAAATTATGCCTTTAAATATTATGTTTTTGCTATAGAGTGGGTGTATATTTATTAAGCATTTTTACCTTCGTTATATAAATAGGTTTAAGTATATATGATAAGGATTCGCAAACTCTCATACTATATTTATAAACTTGTCGTTGGCGTAGGCTCTCACGTCAATGTTAAAGTCGGCGCTGGCCTTTATAAAAATTAATCCACAATCTATGAAGCGAAGTTTGCGTCGGAATGTATATTTTATTATACCCTTAAGTTTTATGTTGTCTAATTTATTTTAAGAAATGGTTTTCGGTAATTATTATAAAAAAAATTTCCTTGCCTGTAGGAAATAGAAACAGGTCCATATTAACAAATAAATATTACTAAAGTAAGGTTAGATTACGAACGTCGGAGCTAAGGTTGCAATAAAATTACATTATCTCCGACGCTTTTCTAAAATTAATCTAGGAGACAAAGCTGAAAAAGGTGCAAAAACCTGACATTTTTTTTCAAAATAGATAGATGTGCATAAAAAATTATTATTAGGCTTAACTTACCCTCCCCTTTAAAATCTATACTATGCCGATGGGTGCTCTTTATATTTTAGGGGTAAAATCTTCCCTTTATTGCTAAATCCTATAAAACTATACATTAAAGCCTAGTAGTAATTAGTAAAATTTGACTTAAATAGGTTGAAAAAATAGTATTTTGTTTCTATGAAACATTATTAAAAATATTTCGGACCTTGAAAATCAACCCCATTATGATTTAATTTAAAAAAATGTATTTACATAGAAAACTAATAATTTGTCATAATGTTTTGCATGAAAATTTGAGATTAAGCTTAACTTACCCTCCTCTTTAAAATCTTCATTATGCTGGTCACTTTTTATTTTTTAGGGGTGAAACTACCCCTTATTGCAAAAACCTTCAAAACATTCATATTATAGTCACATAAAATTAGGTTTAAATAAGTTAAAAAAAGTATTTAATTTTTTGAAACATTATTTTATGGATTTCAACCCTTGAAAATCAACCCTTATTATAATTTAATTTAAAAAAAATTGTTTACACTAGAAAAATTAACATAATGTCCTAGAGTTGTAATTAAAAAATGACTGCTCAAAAATATTACTAATTTAATTTTGTAAATTTTTAATCCTAAAAAATCTACCCCTTACAATACTTCAATGCATAAAATAGTATATAACCGCGGATTGTTTAAAAAATGCATCGAATCGCATAAAAGGTTGGAATTAAGTTCGACTCACTCTTTAAAGTGTGCTTTAGGCAAATGAGCGCTTTTTTATTTTTTGGGGGTGAAAACTACCCCCTTATTACTAAAACCTTCAAAACTTACTTAACTTTCAGATTAAAGCTGGAATCAAGTAAAACTTGGCTTAAATAAGTTGAGTAATAAATCTCTAATCTTTAAAGTATTAGTTGAAGTATTTCAACCATTAAAAGCAATCCCTATTATGGATTAATAAAAAAATATATTTAATGAATAGAATAGCAAAAATGTATTAAAATGAAAAGATATTGACAAAAAAATGTATTTAAAATTTTTATAGTTATTGATTGTCGTTGTTTTTTAAAAACCATTTTGTTGGTTTTTCCAAGAACTATAGAGTCATATATAGTAAAACTGTTTAAAACCCTTATTTTTTAAAGGGGTGAGTTTAAAGGGCTGAAACAAGGTAGTGCGTAGTCTATATACACGCGTTTTAAGCATTTATATCTCAATTAATTTCCGTCACACAGTAAATTAAAAAAAGCAAAATGTTTGTAACTAAAAAAGCTACATTTTGATATCTTAGTTATTTGTAAGAATCTCTCTTAGTTTTCGACTTATTTTAAAGAAAAGGTAATTTTTTATTAAAACTCTGAAATTTGATTTTCACTTGCAGCTCCATTTTTCTCAAAATTAAATAGTTTAACTTAGTTAAATTTTCGAATGTATTTATGATACATAGATAAAGAGAATTAAAAAAGGGCTCGACTCATTTTAATTAGGGTGGCAATGAGGGGGTTGTTTTCTCGAAGATTTTGCACCCAAAAAATGTTGATTTAACCTTATTTTAATCATAACTTTTCTTTGAAAGAAAGGTCTTTGCAAATGCTTCAAAAAAGTTATTATTAGTTTTCCTTAAAGAATACGTAGATTTTGCGTTATTTGCCTTTGAATCTCTGAAATTTTGTGTTTGGTGAATAACAGCTTAACATTAAACAAACCACAACTTGGTTTGTATTGGTCCTACAGCAATTACACAACCATTTAATTCGTTTTTTTTAAGCCACAATTTTGTTACCTACAGTTTTTTTGATAAAATGCATACTTATCGAGTTATTTGCAAAAAAACGATTAGAAATGTTGATTTTATCGACCAAAAACTCCTACTTACAAAAAAATGCATGGAACATTTTTTGCTTAGAAATTATTTTTCTATCGATTCCTGTGGTCAAAATATTTTAAAAATCCACCTCCGAAATGGTTTGGCAACCACCGCCAAGGTAAAGGCGCCCTTCGGCATAATTTAGATTTTGATCCTTGGACTTTCCTGAACTAAATGTACTTTTAAACAAGTTTATTTAACATCCACAAATTAAACTGACTGTTGACACAAAAATTGTAAACAATAAACATGTAAAATGGCTGTCCCTAACTAAAAAATTTTTGAAAGGAAGCTAATTATTTTAACGGTTAGAAATCAGTTCCCAACGAAAAATTGAAGCTCGATTTTTCATGGGAACAAAGGATTTTTGATCGGTGGTTTGGGATTTCTTTTCTACGAAAGTTTTTATCAAAATGCGCATGTATCGAACGATTGCTGAAAGTTTATGATTGATGTACGAACAAGCCTATAAGTACCGATACCAATAGCTCTTGTAAAAGTTGAAAATTTTTGGTGCGCATGCCCTAAGTTCGCCATGTTTTTCGGGCACTTTATGAACAAATGTATGAGCAGTGCAAAAAATAGCATTAAAACAAGTAATAATAATTAATTTTTTATATACAGTTCAATTAAAATAATTGTGCATACGTATTAAAATAATAATGCAAATATTTTAATTAAAATATGTTATATTATCTATAAAAAAGGGGCTAAAAACGTAGTTGTTATGGAGTATGACGCAGTGATACGCGTAGTAAAACTTTTAGGAAAAATTAATATTATTTTATTAGTTTTCCAAAGCTTTGTTTTGAATATCGCCGAAAACTCATTAAAATAAGTAAACGAAAGCACTTTAAAATTTGTCCCAAATGTGCTAAATGCAATTTGTGGGTAAAGTGGTGTGGACGTGGTGATGGTAGTAGTATTGATAATGTTAATAAAGACACATATGTATATCTGCTTACTTCATTTTGAGGGAGAATGTGGTCCAACAACCGAATATTAAGACCCCATCAGTTACGAAAACAAGAAAATTAGTAATAAGGTAATATATCTAATTAATAACAAATATAATAGCTCGCGCCATAGCAAAAAAAACATAGCAATAAAAATATATTTTTTTAATAACTTATACTTATTACTATGATAAGTAGAATACAGTTTTACTTGACATCTGCATTATTATTATTCTAACCTTTCAACTAGTTTTTCTACTTAAGGACGACCATCGTCGTAACTGAACTTTATTCTGGGCTTCTACGGTAGGATGCACTAATGTAGCACCATCAATTAATTTCATTGATATTAAAGGTGTTAATGCTTGTTGCCCAGCTATATTTATAAAAAGTGCCCGAAACTTTCATATCGTCACCTCTTAACATGGAGGACGCGCTTGCGCTGAGCATACCCTTAAAAGGCCTAAAAACAATAGTGTTATGTGATAAATATTGTTGTCTATGCCGAAACCCATATGCACCGGATCCGGTAACATTTTTGTTACTTTTTTATACATTTTTATGCATTTACTAAAGGTTATAGGTAAGTGGTAAAAAGATTTAACGATAAGGTTTGCGTAGTAAAAGTAATTAAACAATAAAAATACATGTCATGCAAGTAAGTTTAAAAATAAAATGAAGGAAAATAGCGATTACGTTTTATTTAATTATGAAGAATTAACATGCAATGTTTATATAATGTGCATGTGCTTAAATATATAGTTTTTATTACTATACCAAAGTATACTAGAGTTTATTATATGGTTTGATAGAGACATTTAATAGATAAGTAAAATTATTGTTTACTTAAACTAAAACATTATAATGGCTAAGAATTACGTGTAAAGATTAAAATCAGCTATCATTTTTATAAAAAAGAAAAGCTATTTAGGACAACTTGTTTTTATACAGCTATTTTCTGAAGCTGCTGGAAGCATTTAAAATATTATAAAAACTTTTTTTTAGCTTTTAATTATTTTTAAACAGGGCTAATAAAAAAATTATTATATCTGATCAGAGCAATTTTATGGATACAAAGTTTAAATTTATTTAAGTTTTATCTTGAGGTAGTCCACCAAGGCCTAAAGCTAAAGTGCTAATAGCCCATGGATGTCTTAAGTAAAGTAAGAAGCTGTTTATTATTATTGATATAAACTTAGAAGATTGGATGGACTGTTGCAGGGTTGCACTTTATGTTGTCCTATTACAAATTGCTTTTATACCTATATTAAGCTTTCTTGTTTCTGTAGTTTTCTTGTTGGGTTAAATATAGTGTTAAATGGCAAATTTATTTGTATCGATAATATAATAACACATTTTTAAATGATCGTGGAAAAAATCAGATAAAGTCTCATAAGCAGTGGTTAAAGGAATCTCACAACGTCACAACCATTTTATTCAGCTAAATTATAGTGACAAATAGTGCGTGGCAGCATGGATTCTATGACATCGTACTGTAAGAAATATGGCACAACGACCATTTTAAACATCATCATTGTATTTTTTTCTTTTTTTTTTTGAGGGAAAAAAATAGTTTAGTTACAAAAAAAAACCCCTTAAGATTTTTGCAGATCTGTGCAAAAAAAAAATGGTTGGAATTTCTTTCTTTTCTAGAGGTGGGTTTAAAAAAAGCTTTACCATAACATGGTAGATGTTGTATGAAGTGCTTGTTGTTTGAAACAAAATGTTAGTATTAATAAAATAATTTTGGTTTTTTCATGATTTTTTTGCAGATTGGTACTTTTTCTATTGAAAGTATAGTGCCCGAATTCGGCGTACAGCACAAATGTGTGTATTTTCACGAAATATTTCTATTTATTTTTCTTCCCGGGATAACTTCGGTTTTCTTCAACATAAGGGTATGAAATTTAGTATATATATTTTCACATAAGTATCTAATAGCCTGTAAAAAAATTTCAAGTAATTTGTGAGATATTTTATTTTGAAAATTGCCGATTTTACTGACTGACTGACTGACTCACTGACTCATCAAAATTATGGGACGCTTCCCAAGGTAGTAGAAACTTGAAATTTAATATGTAAGTAGGTTTTAGCGGATAAGGAAAAGAAAAATTTAAAAAAGTGCACATTTTTACTCGGAAAGCTCTAAAACAGGGCTAAAATATTATATTTTAGGGGGTATTTTAGAATTTTGCAACCTGATTAAACCTGACTTTCTAAGGTCATAACTGCCCTAGAATTTTTAGATTTTTATTTACTAAACAAAGGAAAGTTGTAAAATTTAAGACTCCAAACCGGGCGCGATTTAAGGAACATTAAAATGAGCAATTTAGCCTAATAGTACAGGAGATGAGGCATTTTGGCTACGAATTTTTTTGTACTGCATGGATTTACCTGAAATTTTCACAGAGGGTACGAATTACCCAGGAAAAAAGTTTATATCTTTCGAGGAGTGTTTTTCCGGGGGTGGTTCCCCCCCATCTTGGGGGTGGAAATTTTTTATTACTTTTAACTACAAAACTCGATAAAAAAATAATTTTAAGAAAAAATATTCCATATTTTTTTTTGGAAAAACTAATATTTTTCGAGTTATTCGCGTTTAAAAGTAAAATTTTTCGACAAAAAACGACGTTTTTAATGGGGTTATCACGAATAACTCTAAAAATACCCTTTTTTATCAAAAAATTTAAAAAAAATTGTAGCTTATCGAAAAAAAAAAAAAAAAATGTTTTTATAATTTCTCTACAGCCAATACAGAAACGGCTTGTTATTGGTTAGCTCTTGTTCGTCAAATGTTAAATATAAAAAATTCAAAGTCAAGTAGCGAGAAAAGTTTGCTTTTTTTAAGGAAAAATATAAGGCCTTTTTAAAGTATATAAAAAACCCTTTTCCCTTTAAAAAAAAAAAAGATTTTTTTTGCGAAAATTGAGCGAGTTATAATAAAAAAAAAATCTTATTTTTTTTCTACGAAAAGATCATTAAAAACAACCCCTAATTCCCCTATTAATTAAATTGGATCTGTATTCTTCTGCGATTCTTTTTATATATTCTAGAAGTTTAACCAAATTAAAGGGTTAATTTTTAAAAAATTGGGCTTTAAGTGAAAAACTTTTTTCCGCAATTTCGTAAAAATACCCTTTTTTTCTTCAAAATAACTCCAACAATACTGGAGATACCTTAAAAAAAAAAAAAAAAAAATTTTTTTTTTCCCCAAACCCCAAAACCAAAACCCCCTTTTCCCCAAAAACCCAAAATTTTTTTTTTTTAAAAAATTTTTTTTATTTAAAAAAAAATTTTTTTAAAAAATTTTAAAAAATTAAAAAAAAATTTTAAAAAAAAAAAAAAATTTTAAAATTTTAAAAAAAAAAAAAAAAAAAAAAATTTTTTTTAAAAAAAAAAAAAAAAAAAAAAAAAAAAAAAAAAAATTTTTTTAAAAAAAAAAAAAAAAAAATAAATTTAAAATTCCCCAACCTTTTATAAAAAAAACGGGTTTTCAAAAAATTTAAAAACGAAATTTAAAAAATTCTAAAAAAAAAAATTTTTAAAAAACAAAAAATTTTAAAAACAAGTTAAATTTTTTTAAAAAATACCTTTAAAAATTTTTTGTTTTTAAAAAAATTTTCTTTTAAAAAAAACTAAAAAGTTCCTTGGAATTTTTTTATTTTTATTTTTTTTTTTTTTTTTTACCAGATAAAATTTATTCTAATATGTTTTCTTTTGTAAAATACATTGGAATGACTACACAAAACCTAGAAATGAGAATTAACGGTCATAAATATACAAAAACGCCTCCACCGCATTACAAAACATGAGTCTCAAACCAAGCACAATTTTTAACTTTAAAAAAAAAAAAAATATTGACTACAGACTAAAAACCCAAAAAATTTAAAAAAAAAAAAGAAATGATTGAGAAAAAAAAAGAAAAAAACCCCCTAAATAAAAAAAAGATATAAAAAGCCTTAGTCAAAAATTTACCATAATTTAATAAATCCAAACTAAATGGGGAAAAAAAATTATGTGTGTGGTATGTGTGTGTGTATATGTATGTCCCGTATGTCTTTTGTATGTATATATGTATATTAGATTCTGTATAATTTAAATTAAAAAATAAATAACATCCTGTAAAAAAAAGAAAACATATTAGAATAAATTTTATCTAAAAAATATAAAAAATAATAATAATAACATTCCTTTAGACGGAACTAAGTTCTGCATCAGAAATAAAAAAAAACAACCCAAAGGGGTTATGTACTTATCCTTTTTTTTTTGTTTTATTTGTACGAATTTTTTAATTTTTTTTAAATATGACGTATATAAGTGTGAGATTTTAAATGTGTATGTAAAAAAAAAACAATGTGTAATTTGGTAGTTTTTTAAAAATTTTTAATTGAATTTTTAAAATTTTTTTAAATTTTTTTAGAATAAAATTTAAAAAAAAGCACAATATTAAATTTTGGAAACGTTGTGCAAATTGTTTCCCCAAATTTATTTGTCAACCTATCCCCAAAAAAAAAACTCAAAAAAAAATAAAAAATATATATATATATATATATATATATATATATATATATATATATATATATATATATATATATATATATATATATATATATATATATATATAATATATAAAATATATAAAAAAATATACATATATATATATATATATATATATATATATATATATTATATATTTTATATATATATATATATATATATATATATATATATATATATATATATATATATATATATATATATATATATATATATATATATATATATATATATATATATATATATATATATATATATATATATATAGGGGTTTTACTTAATGGTATGTCATAATTTTTTAAACCATTCCTGGATCTTTTTTAAGTAAAAAAGTTCTTAAAACGTGGGAAAATGCTTGGTTTTAAGATACAGGGTTTAAAAGTTTTATTTTATTTTCACTTTTAATACATTTTCAAAGGGTTTGAGATATTGAACTAATTTTTTTGGCACAGGATATTATGGAAAAAAAACACTTTTTTTCAGATGTTCTTTTAAATTTTTTTTTTTGCAACCTTTTGGGTAGCTATGACAAATTTTTTAAAACAATTTTACAAAAAATACTACGCCATTGACTTGGAAATGGTTTTATAATAATTATCAATCAATTAAAAAAAAAAACCCCCTTTCATTTTTGCCGTAAAACTTGCCGTTTGGGGGAAATCTTTAAATTTAAAAAAAAAGTCTTATGTACCCAAATTGCATCTTGAAAAATTATTGGGAAAAAATCAAGTTAGCTTTGCTCGTTGCCAGCGATTGTTGTTTTGTTGTTGTAAACATTATGAACTGACGTTAATTATCATTCTTGACAGTTTGTATTTATTTCTCCTTCGATCTTAAAACGTGCATTTGAAAAAATTAAAATTTTTCTAATTTGGAAATGACAAAAAAAGCATTTCCTTTATGGTCTAGTTAATGGAAATGCTGTGGAGGCGCGTCGTTTTATCAAAAAGGTTTTTGCGTTCTCCCAGATAGACGAACATTTATAAACATTCTTTTTGGGGGTTTTTTAAACTAATATTGCCGAGGGAAAAGGCCCCCCACAGTTAGAACACCGGCAGTGGAGGAGGCTGTCCTGCATGCAGTCGAAAGGATCCAACCCCCAAAGCGAAAAAAAGGTATGGCATTAAACATCTGCTACAAGACGGTATGGGAGATTTTAAGAGATTCTTTGTTTATCCTTTTCCCTACAAAGGGTTCAGGCATTGCTTCCTAGAGATTATGAACCACGTACGCAATTTTGTAGATGGTATCTCCAAAAAAAAACAGAAAATCCTCATTTTGATGCCAAAATATTGTTTACGGACGGGGAACAAATTTTTAAGAAATGCAATAACCAATTTCCCCAACAATCATTACTGGGCCCAGGAAAAAACCCCATGCGATTACAGAGAGATTAAAATATTGGCTCCTGAGCATTTAAAAAAAAGCCTACCAAAATCATTGGATAGGCCGTGGAGGACCACAAAATTTTGGCCCCTAGATCGCCTGACCTGAACAGCCTAGATTTTTTTTGTGGGGGGGACCTAAAAACATTAGTTTATCATACACCAATCGCTGGCAACGAGCAAAGCTAACTTGATTTATTTCAATAATAATTTTTTTAAAATGCAATTTGGGTACATAAACATTTTTTTTAATAACGGTTTTTTTCCCCAAAAGGTAAGGTTTTTTTGGCAAAAAAAAAAAGGGATTTTTTTTTTAAATTGGAATTTTATAAAACCATAATTTTTTTCCCCAATCAATGGCTTTTTATTTTATGTAAAAATTTTTTTTTAAAATTGCCCCAACTGCCCCCAAAAAGTTGGGGAAAGAAAATGTGTTTTTTTAAATCCTTTGCCAAAAAATTAGTTCAATATCTCAAACCGTCTTTGAAAAAAAATTTAAAAAAAGAAAAAAAAAAACAAAAACCCTTTTTTTTAACTAAGCTTTTGGGGGCCCAAACCTTTTCTTTTACCAAATTCCTTAAAATTTGACTTATTTAAATTAAATTTTTAAGGTTTATAAAAAACAATGTTGTCAGGAGTGGTTTTTAAGGATTGAAAATTTGCAAAAGAATGAAATTTGTAATATTTTAGGGAGTACCTAATATTTTTAATTATTAAATCTGTCAAGCTATTAATTTTTTGGGGATTTTTTTTTTAATTAAGCTATAATAAGGGTTGATTTATAAGGGTCGAAAAGTTGCGAAATAAAATTAATACATATTTTAAGCATTCTAAAATGAAATCACTATGGTAAATTAATTATTTTTTTGGGGTAAATATTTTTTTAAATTTAAGCTCTAACAAGAGTTGATTTTTAAGGGTTAAAATATTTTAAAATTGTATTCTAAAGTATAAAATAATCATTAATCAACTAATCCAAACCAAATTTTACCCGTCTTAAGGTTTTAAATTGTATTCCATAAGTTTAGACAATTAGGGGGAGTTTTCACCCTTAAAAAACAAACTGGGCACATCACCATAAAATAGAATTTAAAGTAGAGGGTTAGAAGCGCCTACTTCCAAATTTTTATACAAATCGATGCAGGACACAAAAATTGCGAGGTTTTACAATTTTTTAATAATTTCCGGGACTATAATTATTTATCATCAAATCGTTTTAATTTGTCAAAAAATTTTTTTTGTAAATCTTTTAAGGGGTGGTTATTTAAAGGTTGAGTTATGGTACTTAAATATTTATTATACCGTAAACCGTTAACTTTTTTTTTCTATAATAAAAGCGTTATTAAGTAATTTTCAAATGAAAAAACATTTCTTTTTTGAATTTCGTTATTAAGGGTGATTTTTAAGGGTTGAAACGTTAAAAGATAATGTTGGATATAACTCACAACATAAAAATAGATTTATTCTACATATTTAGCTATGATTTTAATTTACATAAGGTCTATTTCTATGATTTTTAATTTTTTTAGCATAAGGGGTGGTTTTTATCCCCTAAAAATAAAAAGCACACCCTAAGTATATATAAACTTTGATCTAGAGGGTAAAAGCAACCTAATTCCAAATTTTCATAAAAATTGAAACTGTACAAAAAAATCCGGAGGTCAAACAGCTTTTTTCTCCCCATCCACTGTACTATAATGGTTAGATTCTACCTACAGAGTAAGGTGTACCGATAAAAACAACAGGTATGAGATCCCCTCTCCCCCAATTTTTTCCATTAATTAAACTCACAAAAGAAAAAGGAAATCCCACCAAAAACACCTATGTAAAATAGGGGCCAAGTTCCTATCCAAAAATCACGGCCTTTTAAATTACTGACATATAAAGTTAGACTTAGCTTTGCCCACAATTTTATTTTCCTTTTTTGACTTGTCCAGTTTTTTACTGACTGTCTATATTAATGAAAAACACTATTTGTATTAATGAGAAAAAAACGTTAATACAGACAAATTAAGTTTTACCAAGTTAAAAAAAAATGAAACCAAATTGCGGACAGAACTTGGTCTAATTTTAGATCTTAGTACTTTAAGAGGCCAGTACTTTTGGATAGGAACTTGGTTCTTATTTTACATGAGTGTTTTTGGTGGGTTTATTTTTTATTAAACCTTTTATGTACAAGGTAATCACCCTAAAAAATTACGACATATATTTTTAAATTTGTAATCTTTAAATCTGTTTGTTTTATCTAGGAAGGAAGATAAAGTTTTGCATACAAATCGGGGTGGTATCGATCTTAAAATTCAATATTTATTCGACTAATTATCTGCAAGGTAAGGACGATAGATGTATTAGTTAAATTATTTTATCAATTTTTAAATTTATATGAGGAGATATACCAAAAACCTTTGGTATTATTATTATTTTTTATCCTTATAAAAACACAAATCAATATGAAATTTATTACAAGAAAAAGATTTTTTTCTGGATCCTAAAAATAAAAAAATATATGGTTGCATTTAAAATATAAAGCTAAACGAAACATTAATTGTTTTAAATAATACAATATAAACTTTACAAGATGAAACCTAAGTGCTAGATTATATAAGGATTTAATTACTAGTGTACAAAGGTTTTTTTCTACAAACCTCAGTAAAAGTTTAATTTTTAATGCATGCTGTCAGTGTCTATAATGTCATTTTATGACACTGGTGTTAAAACTAATTACTTTTAACACGTGCGCTAAAAGTAATTTACTTTTAACACAGATAAGAAATTATGGAAACTTAATTCTTAGATCAAAATAAATTATTTAGTACAATTACTGTAAATACAATTAGAAAAAGAAACATGGGGTTTCTTGGAGGCCATGGGGCCAATCTCATTGATGGTTGTTACACAATTTACTTTGCTAAGATATGTACATGGGCAGGAAGCAATGTCATCCACCAAAGTTTTGGACAAAATTTGATTAGCAATTTTATTTTTCTCTTGTAGCGAGTCTTCTATATATCCCTCTGCTACTATACTGGTCCGCCGGCCACAGTGTCTCTTAATTTAGTAAGATTAGCACCAGAATCCGCCAACTATCTAGCTGAAAAACTTCGGAAGCAATGTCTAGTGTAAAGATGGGAATCAGGCAAATTTAGAAATTTAGCCATTTGGGCAGGCATTTTACCAAATGTGTTGATTTTAACTGGAGTTATGGCACATTTATTCTTTAAGCATCTAATAAAAACTCTTGAATGATTAGTATTCACTGGACGAAGGGCTTTGTACTTTTTATAACAGTTCATATACAAGGTACCACTAATTACAAAGGTTCGTTGCACATTTTTTGTGTCTGGTATATGCACAATTAGTGAAGTTCCCTAATCTTCAATGTTATTTAATGTCAAATTACACAGTTCTTTTCAGCGACAGGCTCCAAATACCTAAACCGAAAATTATGGCTACTTTTTGCACAAGATATATTTCATCCGGAGCTTTTGCGAGAAATTTGTCGGTTTGTTCTCTTGTCAATATTTTCATTCACCCTTTCGCTTTAAAAAGGCAACTAGCTTTTAATATCTGCTTACGTCCTGATTATTCATGTTCGCCTTTAACATGGAGTAATTTGTCCAGAGCGTAGACAATTTCCATCTTTTCGACTTTTCTTTAAAGTACGCAAGGAGCACTTTTTCACTGGCATTCTTGCCACTAACATTTTTCTGATCACACCATTTTGAAAAACGATCGTATATAAATTCGTATTGTTGCTTTGACTTACTGGGCAATATTTCAAAAGTAGCTTTATTGGCAGCTTCTTTAATTTCCACCAGGAGAAATTTACTTTTTTGATCATTTTCCATCGAACAAGAATTCGCGATTATTTGACGTTACTTGTCAACAGAGTCAAATCCACAAATTCGATTTTTTTACCTTAGCAACTTATTTCATAGATAAATGAGATGAAATTAGATTTTAAAAATAATAATAATGACGACGATAAAAAATCATTAATTTGGACTTTAATGGTGTTTGTGGAAAAAATAGTGTGTAGTGCGCTAAAAATGATTTTATTTTGTTCGAAGGCATTAAACACTTCGCCTTCGGCGTCGTGTTCAAAACTTCCCTTCCCACATAATAATGACGACGATAAAAAAAATCATTAATTTGGACTTTAATGGTGTTTGAGGAAAAAATAGTGTGTACTGCGCTAAAAGTGATTTTATTTTGTTCGAAGGCATTGAACACTCTGCCTTCGGCGTCGTGTTCCAAACTTCCCTTTCCACAAAGTAAAATGTCACTTCTAGCACTTATATCATAAACCACTATTAAGTTTTTTTTTTCAAATGGTTTAATATAAACGTAGCTTTAAACTTAAGTGACCGCACATTAAAATTATTAATAAAGAAGTAAAAACGAATATTTTATACCCATATTAAAAAACTTATTAACGTATTTTAAAATACCCTAGCCTCCGGTTAATTTTTATTTAAAAGACTATTCTGTCTAGTCCATGCTGCATGGTCCACTCTCTTTTTCTCTTTTATATCCCTCTTTAATTAGTTCTTGGGTCCTCAGGGAAAGATTTCCAACGTTAAATAATTGAACGTAAAGTATGGCAGAGAAATCCACTTACGGAATTAAATAATGTCTTTAAAGCAACACGAGCCTGTAACAACCAGAAACAGCAGGGGTATGGATCTAATTTTAAGTTTGTTTTTTTGCCAGTGTCGGAGAAATTAGGTTTTTTTTGGATAATATTTTTTTTTATTAGACCTAAATAATGTATTTGCAACTGCAAGTCATAAAGATAGTCTTAAGGTTACCGTTTTCAGTATCATTATTTCATATTTTTACATTTACAACAGTGCAATAAGTAAATAATTACGTTGCCACACAGACATATGTTTTCCGTAGTAATTTTGCCTCCTGATCACGAATCTGAAGTCCAAATTTCGCCATTACGGCACTTTTTTAGCAATTTTTTAAGGTTAAAAACTGCTAAAAAATAGTAAAAATAAACGAAAATTAACTGTGAAAAACTCAAGTTTTTTTTACATCCAACTTTACATTTATTGTGTAAAAAGATCTACTAAATTCAAATTTACGATTAGAATTAAGGTGGCACGTATTATTTATTTTAACCTCAAAGAAGGACTAGAATTACTTTTTTAAATCTGGCGTAGAAATAAAATAGGGTATAGGGGTTTTTCCGGTCACTAATTATGAATCTAAAATCAGATTCTAAAAATTCAAGGTTGCAGATCCAAAAAAGGGAATGTATTTTCCAAGGTAGCTAATAATTTTTTCGAAAATTAACGCATCATAGCTATATTTCGTATAGGCTACTTATTGAGGTTACTTATTTCAAATCTGAAGTCAAATTTGAAACATTTATAATAATAGATCCAGTAGGGTGCATAAAATAAGCAAAAACTACATATTAAAGACAAGATAAAAACCACTATCAAAACAACTGAAAACTATTTCTGATTTTGTCATGTTCATTTTTTTAAAGGGTTATTGGCTAATTAAAACTTTTTTTATCAAGTTTCGCCCACCTTCTTGATTTTTAAATATTACCTTTACATTTTTAAACTCAAACATATCAAATTTGTCTTTAATCTGTTGTTTTTGCTTATTTTATCCACCATTGGTTCACAGCAAACCAGCTAAGCTTAAATGAGGCAAAAACAGAGCTATGTTTTTACATTGAAGCATATGGGGCATATAAACACGCTTAAATCGGTCCGTTTTCTGAGCCTCCACATATTACTTATGTTTTGAATGAAAGACTACATATGCATTGCTTACTTGGGGCCATGCTCCAAATAGTAAGCGTATTTTTAGTTTACTACGAAGAGCTATACGTGTCATAAAGGGAGTAGACAACAGGGGTGATTGCAAGCCACTTTTTATGGAATTAAATATACTTACTTTTCCTTGCTTATATATTTTACATTGTTTACTTTACACAAAAGACAATAATACAAACTACACAACACATAAGGGCACGCATTCCCATCTAACGAGAAATAGGAAAAATATATATTCCAGATACCACAGAATAAATAAAATTAGGACAGGTATATCATACTATGGTCCTAAATTATTTAATTTCTTACCACTTCCTATAACTCAGCTACCTTCCAAAAAATTTAAATTTGTAGTAAAAAAATATTTACTTTCGAAATGTTTCTATTCACTAGAGGAATATCACAAAAACAAATTTAGTGACATAATTGCCTAATAAAATTTTATGGTTCCATGTATAATCTCCTACTGTTTTTGACTGCAGTTTTAAATTGTAATTTTTAAATGATTTACTATGTATTGTTATTCTTTATTATATTTGCAAATTGTACTCAAACCTTTGGACGTGTGTAAGCCTGATTGGGTGTCTAGCTTTAATAAAGTTTTTGTCATATAAGATATACCATCGTAAATGTTTTAAATTTTGGATGTAGATTCGGAATCAGCAACCTCAAAAATCACCTTTTACGAAATTTGGCTAAAATCGGTTGATTTTCGAAAAATCTATTCACCATCTAAAAAAGAAAATTCGCCGTTTTAAATCCGCCATCCTAAATATTTGGATTCGTAATAAGTGACGAAAGAAAAACCCTATACGAAATTTGGGCAACATCCGCAAAGATTTTAAAAAAGTTATTTCAAGTCCGTTTCTGAGGTCGCGGATTTTTTACATAAAAATGTAAAGTTGGACGGAAAAAAATTCAGTTTTTTTCAGTTAATTTTAAATAATTGTCACTATTTGTTAGCAGTTTTTTAAACTAAAAAGAACTAAGATGATTCTTACCCCGGATTTCTGATTAAATGGCAAAATTAATACAAAAAACAAATGTCTAATAAAAGGTATACCCAATTTTTTTTTAAACTGTGTAATTTTAAAGCTACAAAATGGTGTCCAGACTTGCCAGACTTCTAACGTCAAAATAGGTTGATATAAGCCAATTTGGTTTTATCTGAAATTGCTTTGTTTAGCCGGTAGAGGGTGTAGAAAATGTTGGATCTTTTTAAATTATTTAGAAAATAACAATTAATTTTTATGTCTTTTAATATAAAGCTACATACTACTTTCTAGTGGTATAGTGATCAATTACAAAAAAGTGGTACTTCCTATTTTGTATATCATCAAAGTTAAAAGAAGCCATTTTTTTAGTGATTAGAGGCATTAAACATTTTTAACTTTTGGACATTTTTCGTTTAATGAATCGTTTTTTAAAACAAAATATTAGTTTTCTACGAGCGTCAATTAACAGTAATAGTAAAAGAACAAATAAATAATAAAACTCAACATAATTTAAAAAAGAAAGTACAAAGAAAATAACACTTAAAAAATTACATTTTTTAGTGTATGACTTCATACAAAAAAATAAAATTAATTATTATTAACTACCAATATTTTTTACCAGCCAAACACAGCAATTTAAGATATTGGACTTTACTAATTTAACATAAATCGACACATTTTAACGTTAGGGATCTGTCATTATAGTATTTTTGAAACATTTTAAATAGTGCCGGTAATTATCATCTTATCGCACGGTGTTTAGGGAATATTCGTGTAATTTAAATAAGGGTTAAACTTCTAAAGCTAAATACTTTTTTTACATTAAAAAAATATATAAAAAAATAAATGCATATTCCCCCTTATAACCGTACGACGGAAATGGATATATTCTTGACAAGCAAAGAGAAATGCTGGCTATTTGGTTTTTTACCAGTGCCATAAAACGCAACCACACACACACACACAACCGTACGACGGCAATCATTCGATATTACCTATATACATAGGTACCACATTTAAATTATGATAAGTATTACCTTTGCTATTTTTTTATTTTGCATTTGCTACTCGATAAAAAAATAATTTCAGTTGATATGAATATGTATTTATGAATATCATTTTTAAAGTTAATTTTAAATACAGGGTGGTATAAAAATCATTTAATATATCAAAATTGGTGACTCCTAGAATGGTGTACACACATAATATTCTTTTTTTATTGAAACATTTTTTTAGTTTTTCAAAAAACCTTTTTTTACCTGTCCGATTCATCCCTGGTCAAGAAAATATCTAAACCCGTCAGAAGACACATTTCTATGATGTTGTCAAACATCTTTTTTTTACACGTAGATTAATACAATAACATAATGGTATAAAAAAGTAAAATATTAATACATTTTAGGAATAGTCTTGTTTCTATTATTGTACCAAGCATTCCTTGTTTTCTAAAAAATAAACCGATTTACAATAAAATACAATTTTTTTAGTGGCCTCATTCAACTATTATTTGTCTAATATTTGTATTAGAATAAATGACAACAAAAAATTTAGGGGATGAGACAAACCAAAACGTTTGTTATTTCCCTATTTTTTAAGTCGTTATCAAAACATAAACTTTTTTTTAAACATTTGGTTTAGGCATAAGTGAGAATTTTAGAAATTTCTATACTAAGTTAAGCCAATATTCGCATTTAATTTCTTTTATAAACTTATAATAAAAAACCAGTACCCCAAAGTTTTGCCATTGCGTTTAAAAAGTAACATAACATATTGTTATGTTAATATTAAAATAAAAAATCACCAGAAATACTAAAAATGATTAAATATCTTTTTTCCTATTACCTTGAAGAAAATCATACTAAAATAAAGCAATCCGTAAACCAAGGCAATTAAAAAACTATTTATCGGCGAACTGGAAGTACACTAGTAAAAATTTACATAAAACTTTGTTACCTACAGGCTTAAACATGGAGTAAAACAAGCCGTTTAATTAGCACACGCTTGTGTAATTAAAACACTGTTACATACCGGTCCGAGCTAGTTTTGTCAAATAAATCTCAGCGCATCCGAGGGCTCTAATTAAGAAAAATACGTTTGTTAATAATCAAACAAAATCTAACTAATATAATGTTTGTAGTATACTTATATTTAGAAATTTTGTTAATATAGCGCTTTATGTTTACAAATAGTATTTATAATTTTTTATTAATCATGTGGTGCTTTAAATATTTCCTTTTTGTAAAATATCATAATATCTAATATTTTATTTGTTTTTTGGCATGATATTGTCAAAGGCCTGTACCTACTGAAAATTTACATTGAAAAAATACTATGTCATTTCGCTAAACTAAAAGTCGATTAATTGATTATAACTCGTAAAGTATTAAATTTAGGCGAGCAGATTATAAAACCTAAATTTAAGGTTCGGTAGAAATACATAATTTATGTCATATAAAATTTCTTGTAGTTTTTATAGTTTTTGAGATATTGACGTATAAAATTTTCTTTGGCCTTAATTTTAGGTAAGGAACAAGATATGGAGATACGGTTTGCGCGAGCTTGTTTAGGCATTATATAACTACTTTTTATGAAAAAAAATCGTACTAATACATTTAATATTTTTGAGAAAATTACCATTGCTGTCGTAATGTTAAAAAAAAGCCCTCTAGCGGCGACATGTGAAACTAACAAAACTTTAAATATTATAAAATATATAGCTCAAAAATAGCTTTTTTCAACCATCCTAAGCTTATTAAAATTGGCTTAGCCGATTTGAAGATGCAGAGTGTTTTTTATGAAAACCTTTAAATACCCTCCACCAAATTATTTTTAGAGATACAGCAAAAACTGTCATACAAAAAAGGTTCAAATTATGCTCGACTTTAAAGATCAGGTATTTTTTTATTGGGTTAATATAGCAAAATTCACACAAATATTACTCTTTTAGATTCAAGATTGCAGTTACGCCCCCTAGCGTCCATTTCAGAAATTTGAAAATAAATTTTAGCTATTTCTTTTGACCACTTTTACTTAAAATATTTTTCCAAACGCTGTGCGATAAACATTTTTTGAGATACAGCCGGCGTCCTTTCTTATTTGGACAGCCGGTTCAATAAATAATTACCAAATTGTATCCATTTAATTCGGCAAAAATACAAATATATCGCGGAATCTACTTGTTTGAAATTGAAAACAAACCATAAGTAAACTACCTATCTTACTCAATTTTTCTATTTTTATTTAGTTTTACCACGGTAGAATAAAAAGGAAGAAAACATCGGCACCTTTAAGCAAATATTACTTTTCAGTAACTTTTTCTCTTTGGAACAACATGGTGTTGTTTTTTAAATTTTATCTGAAAGCGTTACACGGTGTTTCACTTAACTAGATTACTAACATGTACGTTTAGAGACTACTTTACGGTTGACCTTGAAATTTTTAAAAGCGTTAAACTTTATTTTACATATTTACAATAGAAAATTTAAGTGGTTATGGTTTATTAAATTTTAGAAGCTCAATTTGCAAAGCTTTTTCAAGACTATTTTTTTTATATTTATACTTTTTAAATTATTTGTTTGATTAAAAACAAGACTTCAAAATTACATAAGTTTATAGCTATTTACCGGATGAAAAATATTAATAAGGGCGATTAATGATCGAGCCCAAGGTTTAGGATCATTAATCGCCAATTAATGTCCACGTGAGTTAAAATATTTTTTGCCGATCATTTTGCTTTTTAATTGTGGGAATCATAATCTTTTAGGCAACCGACCTGACAAATGTCAATATTGATATTCGAATCACAGAGGTATATCAAGTAAAAAACCTTTTTTTGTGTAAATTAAATTGCTTATATATAATCATTGATTAATAGCATGCATTAATAAACGATTTTGTATGTTTTAATAATGGTCGCAAATAAACGGAAAAACATTATTTATTAAATGATTTTGGTAATTCAGGTCTAATCCTTAAGAATTTAAAGGTCACTACACTAGCCATAAATAACTTAGTCGATTTTAAGGAAAACTAATTAAAAACTATTTTTAAACAAATACCTAACTAATTTAGGCTACTTAATTTTACTTTATAAACCTAAAATCGAAAGCTAAATCATAACGAGCGCTACGTGACATTGCCTACCACATAGCATGTAATATGCTATTGATGTGCTTTTATAAATTGACATTTAGATATTAAAGTTATTATCCAAATTTTTACGGTATTTCTTGTTTTAAAGGTATTTTAGTTCGCTTTATATAGTTTTTATTGTGCTCTACAGTATAATATGACTTAAACACGTGTGACCCTTATTTAATTATCTTTTTAATAATAATTACTTATTTATACTTATACTTATGGTTTGCGGTAAGGAACAATACGTTAAGTGTACCAAAATTGCATTACTAGAGCATACAAGCCGCAGAAAGGTACTTAGAGTACTTTTTATATTAGTCATAAGTTTTTTTTCTAAAAATGTTAAGGTATTTGCTCTAAAAATTATATATTTTTATTTTGGGTTTTATAATTTACTGTATTTTCATGACAATTTTGTATTTTTTTATTTTTTTAAGTTGTATTGTAGTTATTAAAATAATGTTAGGAATTTACGTTTTTTAATAAAAAGAAAAATAAAATAAACTGATAAAAATCTGAAAAAATTAAAAAGAAACTGTACAAAATTTTTTAGCAACGCCCATTTTAAAGGTTTTGTCGTCAGCTTCTTTTTCGTGTAATAATACCTATACCTATCTTGCCCTAGAAAGACATTTTGAACAGAAATCTAAACAAAAACCTTTTATGATAATTTAAAACTTTAAAAATATTGACAAATTTACCTCTTAAAAAAATGCAAGCCCTAATTTAGTAGCATTTTGTAACTTATTTATATAAAGACACCCAAAAACCATAATATTTCATATATTAGTAGTTGGTTGGGTGATTGGTTAGCAACTACCGGCAAACACCAGGTCCTGTCTAAATGGCATTTCCAGAAAAGTAGATTAGACCTACTAATTATTTGTATATTGTCCGTAATGACACTAACGCGTTGCTTAAAAGGGGACTTTAAAATGCAATATACAGTGACTGGCGTAGTTAGTGATTCATATGGGAAAGGTTTTTATTTCTTATTTGTCAAAAAAAGTATCTTAGCATGTCCTTGAACTCACAAAATACGAGTCAAAGTTTGAATAAACTTTACCGTATACGAGGTGGGGGCAAGTTACCAAATATAGCATAAGAGGAAACTAGGTACCTGTGTTGTTAAACTAAGAGAGAATATGATTTTAAATACATGTTCAGAATAAAAATATATCATAATTTAAAAGCAGATCCCTCTAAAAAAAACATTACTTTTTTAACTTACCGCATATAGAGTTTAAGGTTTAAGGTTTAAAGTGAATGGTGATAACACCCTTCCACCTCGACCGATCGGTCTATTGTGGCTCAAATCCCTTTTATATTTCTCTCACCACGTCCAAACTACTAATAAATTTGATGATCCTGTTAGAAGGAAGATCTTTCACCTCCCCCGGCAACAAGGTGTCATTGCCGAGGATTGCGAATCTGAGTCGTGCCATTGCTGGGCACGAACACAAAATGTGTTCTGCCGATTCATCCTCCTCCATGCACATGCGGCACTTAGCGTCTTCCGCTAGGCCGATCTTGTGCATGTGGTATTTCAATCTGCAGTGTCCCGTGTACAGTCCTACTAGAGTTTTAAGGTGTACCCTTGATTGTTCCAGTAGCTTGACAGTACATTGTTGGTTTTGTGGGCTTATAAAGGCCTTTTGAGTGTCTGAGTCCTGGAAATCCATGCCAGTACCGAAGATTTTCTTTTTGTGTCCAAGCTGATATGAACTGCTTGGCCATTCTATAAGATATACCGATGACCGGTTCCAGTCCTGTGAATTTTGTCTCCACCCCCCCTTTTGGCAAGAAAGTCTGCGGTACATTACCCTCTAGGCCGGTATGTCCAGCTATCCACAGTAGGGTAACCTTGTTGCTTTGACCAAGTTTAGACAGCGCATCCTTGTAATTCCAGACGGTTTTCGAACTGCACCAGCTAGATTCAAGAGCCTTAAGAGCTGCCTGACTGTCGGAGAATATTTTAACTGTCTTACGTGTGCAGTGCCGATCAACCTACGTTCTAGCACACATCTCAATAGCAAATATCTCCGCGTGAAATATGGTTGCAAGAGTGCCCAGGCTATTGGAAAACTTTGCGCTTGGCCTCTGTCCATATATTCCAGCTCCAACACCGTCCTTGGTTTTGGAGCCGTCGGTGTACCAACAGATGTCAGCCCGAAGCAGGTCGGTAGTTTTCCGACTCCAGTCTTTGTGGGTAGACCACACTGTAAAGCCGGTTGCAGTTGGTTGCTGTAGGCATTATGTCTAAGGGCATTCCCAGTCTGTCACAGATCAGGACACTCCTAAGGGGGCTGGTACTCGTCATGTGACACGCCTGCGGTTTATTACTGACTACTTGATAGAGTCTGTAGGTTGCCCACCTTGCCTCTCTCTTCAAGTAAATATGCAGTCCTAGGAGGGCTTCCATGGCCGCCGTTGGTGTCGTGCTCAGCGCGCTTTTGATCATTAGGCAGGCCTGTCTCTGTAGGCAAGATAGCTTTGCTTGGGTCAGCCGCTGCTGCCCCTTGCGCCACCATGCCACAGAGCCATACGTGATCATTGGTCTTATGACTGTCAAGTATAGCCAGTATATTATGCCGCAGGATTTACCACAAATCCTGCGGCATGTCCAGAAAGATAGGCTTGCCTTACGGGTGATGAGATGCGAATTCCAGCTGAAAGTGCTATCTAGGATTAGCCCCAGATATTTTGCTTCTTTCGCAAATGGTATTGTTTCACCTTGCAAGTTGGTGGTCTCAAGTTATCCAGGTTTCTCTTTCCGGTGAAGAGGACAATAACCATTTTATAAGGGTTTATTGTCATTTTTTTCTTTGACACCAGCTTTGTGTGGTGTTTGATACTTCTTGAAGAATGTAGAGTTTAGATGGAACAAAATTTCCTATTGTAAAAAATTATCGTTGACGTTCGTTTTTGGAAAAACATTAAAATTTTGTTATTTCTAAAGCATATAACTTTATTTAGATAAAAAAACAAACTTTAAATTCAAAAGTGCCTTTAGATAAGTGTTCCACGTCGTTCTCGTCTTATTAAAAATGCTTTTGCTTTCCAGGAATTAAAATATATTTAAAAATTAAATTAAACCAGTTAATTAGAATAACAGCGATAAGAAAAAAGGTTAAAAAAGTTTATAAACCTATTTTAGGATCAATCTGTACACAAAACGAAAACACTAAGAAGTCATTATTTTTTGGGTAAGCAAAAATGTAACTTTTTTATTGTCTTTGTTTTGTATTTAAATTAATCCTAAAATATGTTTTTAAGCTTTAATCCCATTTTTTTTTCTTATCGCCATAATTTTAATATCCAGGTTTACTTTATTTTTAAAAATTGTAATAAAAAAACTTGAAAACACATTTTAATTTCTGAAGTTCAAAGACATTTTTAATTAGACGAAAACAATGCATAATACCTAAATCAATTTTAAATTTTTGACTGATTAATTTAACAAAAGCATAATTTTAAGTTTATTTTTAAGTATTGAATTGAGGTGTCTGTTACTTTGTGATAGTTCATTTTTAACTAGTAAATGAGAACACAGTTTTTACTTTGTTTACTATCACTATATTATAGTGATAGTAAACAAAGTAAAAACTGTGTTCTCATTTACTAGTATTTTTAAGTAATCTAAATAAATTAAAATGCTTTATTAATAATAAAATCTTAATGTTTGTCCAGAAAAAAATGTCAATAAAAACTTTTTAACAGGATTTTTTTTCGATCTAATTATTATTTGGGGTAAGTTGGAAAGGTAAATTTTATTTTAAATTTTTGAAGAGAAGATTCTGGCATTAAATAATGACTTAAATTTATATTTTAAACACATTATTCAAACAATATTTTATCCAAGTTCAAAAATAAAGGTGATTTTTTCTTGTGGAATATCTGTTTTGTGAGTTTAAGGACATGCCTAAGTATTTAATCAAAATATTTTTTTAAATAAGAAATAATGTGTGCTTGTTGGCACTGTGGCCTATACTAGCCTTTAAGATCGCTTAAAAAAAAATCATTTACCTATGCTTTTGATATCGCAAATGAAAAAAAGTTATGAAGTTTATTAATGTTGTTAGAATTTTAATTCATCTTTAATTAGAAATCTACCTACAAAGGAATTCCAAAATGTAACGAAATAAAGTTGACACATATATCTTCGGAAAAAAGTTTTTAAGCTAGTAATTAATTGTACAACAAACTAAGTAATATCTTCCAAAATAAACTTCTTCACTTGACAGTTAACGAGCTGTGACAGAAGGACCCTAAATATAATAAATAAACTTTTGTTTTTCTTTTGTAACTTTTATAAAAAACACAAATTTGTTGATTTTCACAAAAAATTTCTCTGGCATTTTTTAATTTTCTTTAAAGCACAATTGCAGTTTTTCTAATATTTTTTGCTTAATTAATAATAATTTTAAAAAAATATTACATTTTATTTGGGGTCATATATATTATTTTATGATTCGCACAAATATTTTTCAAATTTATATACTTTTTTACAACAAGATATATTACCTATCTTTTACTAAAAAGATGAATGTATACGCAAAATAAACAAACAATAAAAAACCTGAAAGAAACGCCTTACTTGTTTTCGATCTCTGTCAAGTCGGTTTTTACTAGACTTAAAATATTTGCTCGTCTTAGCACTTTTTCTTGCATACATTTATTCCGTGTAACCAGAATACGATATTTTTCCCTTTTTGCAACTTTATACAAGGATCGATATAAAATTTATTAGAATTCGGGGATGGGTTTTAAATTTATATGACTTTAATAAAAACCAAGATTCGCCTTTAAATTTGGTCTATATAATAATTACAAAAAAACATTTATTATTTTAAAAAGAAATTAACTTATAATGGCTTAACCTAATTTAAAAAATGCAACATTTTACGAAATTCAGTGGGAGGGTACTACAGATTTACTTTGTCAGCCGCCTTGGCAAACTTAAAAAACCGCCTCTAGCCAGATCAGTGAAGTTAAGCAACGCCGCATGCAAGCAAAAACTGATATAAGTAGGTATTTCTACATAGAATACACTGTGTAGTTATATTTTTGTCAAATTTAATATTTTTCAACATGGGAACCAAACATATGTTTTTTTATGCAACACCCTGTAGGTTTTTAAATCATTGAATTATGTCAGATAAAAGCTTTTTAAAAATATACAATACTTAATAGTTATTTTATATTTTAAGACCTTAAATCGATGTTTTTAATTTTTAAAATTGAACGCATGGTTGTAAATATGTTCTATAGTTTTATGGCGGATTTATTTTTCAGTATGTTTTCTTTGGGATACTCGCCTTACTACTTTTTGGAAAATGCGACCTCTTCGGTGCGGGTTCTGGGGTATAACGAACTAAGCCTGCTCAGCCCTATTGATCCCCATGAATTTGCAGATCGCCTGCAACCAAAAAGAAGAAAAACCTCCCAAAAATCAAAAATTTTAATGTACGTTTCGGTGGCAAGTCGCCACCGTTATCAAGATGAAATAAAAATAAAAAATTTAACTTAACTTTAAGAAATTTTGCTTTAAAAACTAAGGAAATTCTGATAGCGTTTTACTTTTTATGGCGTTTTGTCACAAATAACATAAGGTTATTTTACTGATATATTTATAGTACTTAAAAAGACAAAAAAAGTGATATGGTGTCTTAATTGATTTTAAGTTTACCTGAATTTACTTCAGCATTAAGCCTAGGTCCCCATGTATTATTTAAATTAACAGATATTGATGCTACACATTTATCTTTATTTAATAAAATAAATGCACTTTCCTTTATTTTACTTTTTTTGAACAAGTTTCCATTTCTAAAATTCCAGTTTATTATGTGATTATTATCAAGTGCGTGTTGACCTATTTTTAATTTGTGGAATTTTGTGTTTCTAATGTATGTTCTACGTTCTTTTATGTGTTTGGCTAATGGTCTGGAAGTTTCACTTATATAAAATTTATTACATTTACAAAGGGTCTTATAAATAACATTTTTTATGTTTTTGTTTAAATCAAATGGTTTTGTTTTTGTAACTTAAGATCCAATGGTGTTTTGTGTTTTAAAGATAGTACGAATATTAAATTTATTACATATTCGTTAAATTTTATTTAATAAGACAGGGATATATGGTAAAAATAAATTTGTAATGAGTCTATTTTGATTTTGCCTTATTATTTTATAGTTGGCCGTGATATAAAGACCTTATAAACAAAAGAACAAAGATAGTCGTCGGTCATCCATTATTTTTTTAAAGTTTACAGCAACATCTAGTCTAAACATAATGATTTAAAGGTATTAACTTTTTTATTTTTTAAGTTTTAATAATTTATAAGTCAATTATTATCAACTTCATATGAAAATATGGCACTAAATGCCAATTTCACAAATAGCGAAATGTGTGATATGCTGGAATCCTTTATATGATGCGACAAAAGTAGTGATTAGGCCTCTAACATGTATCGAGGAAGGTTTTTTTTTATTCTTTATTTGCCTGATGGTTTATTGTGCTATATCATTTTATAAGGTATCCTGAAAGAAGGCAACTACATCAAGCTATATTTCTTAGAATTAAAACAAAGCTTAAACATTTGGATCCTATATAAAACCCCGTTTAAAAAATTATTACTCAATAACAAGTTGAGGCAATTAATGTTTTGACAAACGAAGAAAGTACTCCTATAACTTTCTGCAGAAATATTAAAGAACAAGTAGGAATGTCAAAAACCAAGGTCCAAGAAATTCTACACAAGCATAAATCGATGCCATATAAGATAAAATTATTTCATAATTTGCATCCTGGTTGTTACTGGTACCTTTAAAATTTAAATATGAATAATAATTAGAAAAATATATTATGGTTGAATAAGGCTTTTATTACCAGTGCTAAAATATTAAACAGACAAAATAGCAAATATTGGTCCAGAGAAAATCAACACATGATTTTTTCAAGAGAGTAACAAGGTAGATTTGGTTTCAGCGTGGCGTGTCTTATTTTAGGATCTTAATTCAAATTTTATTTTTATGAAAAAAGTTTATAACAGCAAATAGGTACATATATATTCTGAACAATTCTTAAGCTGAATTATAGGATGATATTCCATAAGCGCAGTTAAATCATTTATATTTTCAGCAAGACGGTGCCCCAAAACAAATTGCAAAAATAAAGTCAGGTCATTGGATTGGCATCCATGGCCCTTTAAGATGGCCTCCAAGGTCACCAGATTTATCTTTTTTCTTTCAAGGTTATTTGAAAAATTAAATATATTATACTTAACATTTATTAATTCAAGAACTTTGGAAAGCCACAAAATAAGAATTTTGAAATTTGAAGGGCTGTCTAATAATACTAATAAATGCTCTGCGCAGTATCAGAACAATGTATGCAGATGACATAATGGATTGCAGTTAAAACAATATTTTCAACTGCTAAATAAGTAATTAATTGTCGGAATTGATTTTATTAGGTTAGATTTAAAATTTTATATAAAATTTATTACTTTTAATAATAGGATTTATACATAAAATAAAAACCTGATTTTTATACAAAAAGTTAGATTTAAGCTACCCGTAATTTAAAAATAGGTAATTATTTTATGGCCATAAAATAGCCTCTTTATGTAGCGGATATTATGGTAGTTAAAAAAACAAATAAATTAATAAAAATGCGAACTGGTTTATTTCTTTTTTATATAAATAATACTTTAGTTGGAATTTTATAAACAAGGCTTACTACGCAAAATTAAAGCTTTTTAAAATGTAAAAAAAACTATTAATTTTTTTTTAAAAAAGCTTTTATTTTAGAAAATAAGAACAGTTGTAAGTTTGGTTCATATTTTGAAAAATATTAAATTTGACAAAAATCTAACTACTCTACTAGATTCTACGTAAAAATGCCAACTAATATTAGTTTTTACTTTTGTTGTATGTTACAATGTAACTAAAATACGAAGAGGGGGGAGGGAAAGAGGAAGAGGGAATTTGGTCCTGTATGGCAAAAAGGAAGGGAGCTGTAATAAATATTTTAGTGTCATTTTTCGTTTCATCAAAAAGAAGCAATACTTCGCGGCAACTGCAAGTCTCTATCTCTTATAATACCCGGGATACCCTGCAATTACATTAAAATCCAGACACCTTGTACATAGGCCGTCGTCTAAATATAAACTATAAACATTTAATATACAGGGTGTCCCGAAATTAGTAAACAATATTTTTAGAATAAATTGTACTTCTCAAAATGTGAAAAAAAGTTCATATAAACATACCTCAAGTTTTATTTAATATAGGTGTGTAATGATGCAAAAAAAACTTTATCAAAGGGACAGTTTATACTTACTAAACAAATCATCATTGCACTTAAAATTTTTTACAAAATTAATATTTTAATTTGCTTAAATCGCGTATAACATATCAATACTAGTTAATCAATGAAATAAAATTTGCCAGTTTTATTTAACTGCACCACTCGACTTAATTTACTTAAAAGTAAATTAATTGTAATAATTATGCTAAAAATCAAGGTTTGGTGTCATATTTTTATCAAAGGACTATGTTCATACTTACTAAACAAATCATCATTGCACATAAAAAATCCTACAAAATTAACATTTTTAATTGTTCACTTTGCGTATATCCTATCTATATTAGTTAATCAATTAAATAAAATTTGCCACTTTTATTTAACTGCACCACTCGACTTAATTTACTTAAAAGTAAATTAATTGTATTAATTATGCTAAAAATCAAGATTTGGTGTCATATTTTTAATGAATATTATGTAAAAAGCAAACTTTTAACGGTAATTAAAAAAAAAATTCTCCAAACACATTTTTGACTCATCCTTGTAATATCCGCTTGTTGTCCGTATTTGAAATGGAAGGCGCTCGTCCTTTTCAATACGTGTTATCCTTGTTGTGCGATGTTTTTACTGCTCGAGATAGACCACTTTTAAACCCCATATTTTACTTTAAGTGCGTGAGAAAAATACCGATATGTTACATACTTTTAACTTGCCTTTTGTAGGATTCTTTTGATGTATGTAGGTATTTTTTCTTTATTTTTCTTTTAGCCATCAGTAATACGATTGATACGCCTCAACTCTATATTTGTTGTGAAAACCTATAATATTTCTTTAAGGATATCCTAATTAAAAATTAAAAAAAAATTGAAAGTTAACTACATTTAGTAGGTTATGTAGTTATTTGTGTAACACATTAGGAGTTTAGTATGCCATCGGGCCGATTTTTCACGGTTAGGCAACGGTTGCCAAATATTCCGAATATCGATTCTAGGCTTGCTTGATACATTTTAATTGTTTACAATTATTACAGCTTTTTTTAAATTTTATTTTCTTCAAGTGGGTTTTTTTATGAATAATTTTTGCTTTCGACCATTGTATGCGGTGTTGTTTTGACCAGGCGTGTTTGGCAATCCGACGTTTATCCCGTTCCGTATGTTTTTTGTGTGTATACCTCGCCACATTCACAGGGAAAAATTTGGTAGATATAGTGATTATTTAAAACATTGTTGTCCGGTCTCGTCTTGGTACGAATACTTCTTAGAGTGGTTTGAAATTTAATGCCGTTTTAGTATTATACTTATTCGAGATTCTGCGAATCTTTTTCAAAGTTCCTTTAATATATTAAATTGTCATAAATATTTGGTCATCCAATGGAGTCTTATTCAAGTTACAGTTTTTTGTCTTATTTTGATATCTTTAGATTGTTTCCTTTACCAGTCTCTCACAGTATCCGTTCTGCTTAAGATCTCTAGTTATGTTAAGGTTATATGGAGAACGTATGACCCCCTGTTTCGTTTCGTTAGAGTGATTCAAAATCTGTTGTAAATATTGTTCAGTGTCCAGTGTGGGTAGGTTTTTTGTATACCGACGTTTGTATATGTCCATTATTTCGTTTGACTAGAACCTCAAGAAAAAGTAAGACCGAATTTTGCGCCTTTTTCTTTGTGAATTTAATACAAGGTCGGAGGCAATTTAGGTTTTTAAGAAACTTTCAAATTCTTAGCAATTACCTGTCCATACAGAAAAAGTATCGTCAACAAATCTTAGCCAAACTTTTGGTTTGATTAGTGCAGTTTTTATTGTGCGTTCTTTATACTATTCCATATAAATATTTGCTACCACTGGGGAGAGCGATAAACCCATGGGAAGTCCATCATCCTACGCGTAGTTCTCTTTCACCTGAAAGGAGGAACTACGGAGGTAAAGCACCAACAACTCCATCACTCCATCCAGCGGCAGGGTGGTGGGTACTACTAGTGTTTTATCTTCTTTAAGCTTGGCTCGGAAAATGTTTAAAGATTCTTCTACTGGTACGTTTGTATACAGACTTTTCACATCAAAACTTACAAAAATATTTTCGGGTCCTATCTTAGACCTGATTAAACCACACAAAATAAATAAACGGGGGCGTGATCAAAAAAACACTCGGACACGTGTATCGGTATTTTTGGTTGCGCATTTTTTTAAGTAAATACTTTTTATCCAGGGTGTGTCATGTAATAGTGGCCAACACTAACTTTCCTAATTTAAATGCAACGCCCTTTATATTAGTCAATTTTTGGATTCAATAGGACATTTAGATATATTTTATATACAATGACCTATACCTATTTTTATCCGTTTTGGAAATATTAGGTGCTTTAAGATGTATTGTCTTTGCAGCTTGCCACTTTCTTGAGGGTTACTTTTTGTGCATATATTTACTAGGTGTATAACCTCTCTCCCTCTCTCTCTAAATTTGTCGGCGGTGTATACACCCCTTCCGCCAATTAATCAGCACAAGGAGCAAGAAAAATGTTATACAGTTATTCTTTTTACTCTCTCGCACGCTTGTTCGCAAAGCCGATCGGCACGGCTGCCTCTAGTGGGTATATGCACAAAAAGTAACCCTCACGAAAGTGGCAAGCATGCAAAGGCAATAGATGCAATAAACCTGAAAACGCTTAATATTTACGAAACAGTTAAAGATAGGTATAGGACATTGTACATAAAATATGTCTAGAATGCTTCGAAAAAACCAAAAATTAAATAATATACAGGGTGTTGTCACATGACATGACACACGCTGCATAATTAGTTTTAGTTGAAATAAAAAGGGGCAATTAAAAATACCAATCGACATGTGCGAGCATTTTTTCGAATAATATATGTATGAATATATATATATATATATATATATATATATATATATATATATATATATATATATATATATATATATATATATATATATATACGGGTGATTCACGTTGAGTGTCCTATTAAAAGTTCTGGGGAACCAAAAAAAATAACTTTTTGAAATTTGGCATACGGCCATAACAGGTAATAAGCTACATTTTAAAAATATTTTGGCAGTTGCAGCGTTGCCAGATCTAACCGAAACCAACGGCAACATTGTAATTTTAAATGGAACACCCTATTTTTTATTGCAAATTTAGATTCTACACAAAACTTCAAGTAAGTTTTATTAACATATTCCTATACCTATATCTTACCGTTTTTAAGAAAATAATTAATCACTATTTTTTTAAGGAAAATCATCATGTTTAAAAGGTTTAATATTTACATGCCTAACCGAGCTGGATACTAGAAATTTTTTTGGGGTTAGACAATGCATGTATTTAAAAGATCTACATGCTATTATAGCAATATATCTTACAGGGTGTTCCAAAAAAATGCATTTTTACCGATAATAAATATTGATTAAAAACCTTTTAAATACAACATACTGTATTTTATCCCATTTTTAAATAGACCAATAATTTACCTACAAAATGTCCATACATGTTTATATACCCATCTGGCACCGTTTTTTAAATACAAACGAATTTAGGCACGTAAATTTTAAACCTTTTTAACATGGTCATTTCCCTTTAAAAAAATAGTAATTAATTGTTTTCTTAAAAACGGTAAGATATAGGTATAGGAAGATGTTAATAAAACTTACTTAGAATTTTGTGTAGAAACCGAATATGCAATAAAAAACAGGGTGTTCCATTTAAATTTACAAAGTTGCCGTTGGTTTCGGTTAGATCTGGCAACACTGCACTTGCCAAAATATTTTTAAAATGTAGCTTATTACCTGTTATGGCCGTGTGCCAAATTTCAAAAAGTTATTTTTCTTGGTTTCCCAGAACTTTTAATAGGACACTCAACGTGAATCACCCTGTATATATATTGTAATAACAAGTCTGAAATCTTTAATTAAAAATAAATTTCATAAGGGACAAATTGGCAAACAACAAGATGAAAGGGAAAAAAGTCTATTTTCATAAGATAAAAGTGGGCATAATTGTATAAAATAACTAATTTTTATTTGTAAATATGAAATAAAGATCCACAATCATGGGAAAAACAAAAATAAGTAAAAAAATTGCATAAGAAATGTCTTAGATAGAAAGTTGATATTTCTAGTATCGTAGCGAAAGGATAAAACTCCATAATTCTCATAAAAAGCAATTTTTTTCAATCAAAATATATGAAACAGAAGTATATAGACATATACAAGGATAATATAAAGGAATAAACAAATTTACAGATAAAGGATAAGAATTATGGTATAAAACATAAACAACTTTTATGACACGAAGGTCAAATATGTAATATGGCATATTTCTTTAATATCATTAGATATTAAGTATAGATAAGTTTGTAAATAGATAGAATAGGGTAATTTTAAGAAGTAAACAGAATTTTGTCAAAGTGGAAGGATTATAAAGGACAAAAAAATCCGTAACAAAATTCGTTTCGAACTAAAAGTGACAGTGCGACATGTTTTAACCAAAAGTGCAACGGCGCGAAACGGGAATAACCCCAATTACAGTAAAACAGTGATAATAAACTCTAATCAATAATAAAATTAAAAGACATTCAAAAGAAAAATTAGATTTAAGGGTATAAATGGACTTTAGAAAGTAAGATGAACAATACTTGTCCCATGACAAGGCAATAAAGCCATTTCTAGCTCATAGGTTAAATTATATGTATAAGTTGTAGAATATTATATTTAATTAATATCAAGCATTGGTTTTAAGTAAATAAGTGAAATAGGAGATAAAAAAGGAAATATAACAGAATAATAGTATCAAAATTTACTGACATTAAGTGACTCATCATGAAAATTAACAATTAAAAACAGATTAGGGCATATTAAAACATATATCATTTTAAAGCCAAAGCCTCAGAGAAGGAATTTCGGGATATTAGGACAGCTAAGATATAATTATAAAACAGAAAATTTTATCCAAAGTTAAAAATATCAAGTACCAGAATCCATGTTTTTATATATCAATTTTTGTCTAGTAGCCTGGATTCTGGCAGACATCTTTAAAATATATTTTTTTGTTTCGGAGGATATAAATAGCAAACACCCCCGAAAACGAGAGATTCGTCAGTTTTCACTTGCTGTAGTCACCTCGCTGCTCGGGAAAGAAAAAAACAAACGAAAGGGAAAGTTAACCCCACTTTTGAAATAAGAAAAAACAAAATAAGTTGTAAAAGAAAAGTAATTCAAAGTGTTTTTAAGGGAATATTTTAGCAAAGAATTTAATAGTAAATAATAAAATAAACAAATACAAACCTTTAAAATAACAACGGCGAATTCTAAAGGTCAAGGCAGAAGAAACATAACCCCATAAACAAATTGGGAAATTCTCATGATCCAGCCAAACTACATGTTCCAGTTCCAATAAATTAGATAATTTGGTAATCATAATATAAATCCAGGACAATAAAACAAACAAATTCATTGTTATATCCTTTTTTATCAACAAATTCACAGGATAAAAAGGTATTTTTAGTGTTAAGAATTATGAAAGTGTCAATGACTTGAACTATTAAAAATTATTCGAACTATTTAACCAGCGTATTCCATTGGTGATAGTTAATTTATTTGAGCGTATTCCATTGACAATAGTTAGTTTAAAAAGGGAATTTTAGGTAGTAAATCTCCATTGTAATAAATTTTAAATTTGAAATTTTAAAATAGTTATTAAAATTATTAAAAAAAAACGTCATAAATATAATTTATTTTAATTAAATTTAATTTAATTTATTTTAAGTAATAAATAAAATATATTTTAACAATAGGACTTTGATTTATCCAAGTTGAATAACAAAATTTAGAAAATTAAAAATAATTTGCCAGAACTCAAAGGGATAGGAGTCTAGAGATAAAGATAGTAAGTATTAGCCGAGGTAGTAGTAAAATAAAATAAACAATCAAATAAACTTTATTGTCCCACACACACAAATTATAAAGTATCGAATCGTTGCTACATTAACAATAAAAATAAATAATTAATAATAAAATAAATAACAAAATTCCACCACTTTAAATTTTTGATAAAGTTTGATGATTTATAAATGTTTTATTTGTATTCCGATTTTCAATTTTTTTTATTTGTTTGTAGGTACACGTCTTGGCGTTTTTTTTTAATTTTTCTGGTAAATGCCACTTTTTGAAAGTGGTATTGTACGTGGGTGAATAAAATCTTTGTATTTTATCCTAACTTTAATTTTGTCTAAAAGTCCTTTGGTATAATCTTGGAGGCATCCTTAAAATTTTGTTTTTAAATTGTCCAAATATATTTTCTCTCGTGCAGTTTTAAATAAATAAAAATATTTATTTTATTTTACTTAAATTATTTAGAAAAAAATTATAGCGGGTAGGTCCACCTCTCGCAGCAATGATAACTCGCAATTTTCTTAGTATCAAATGAATAATTTTTTCTATAATTTCCTAGGAAATACCCTGCTATTCCTTGGCCACTACCAACTCTACTTTACCAAAAATTTCCTGGCGGCATGACACGATAGCAAACAGCTCTTTTCAATTCGTCCCATAAATCCTTCATCGGATTTAGATCTGGGCTGCGTGCGGGTCATTCCAATTTTCTTAATCCAACCTCATCCCGATACTTACTTACCAGTTGGGCATCGTGGGGTCTAGTGTTATCATGGACGAGTATAACTGGTTCCCAATGAAAGGCGCAAACCAGCACATCTTGGAGTACCTATGTCTATAATGTAACAATGAACGTTTAGATCTCCATTTTTAACGCCATCTCTGTTTAAATTTACCGACCTGTCAGTTAATATATTTTTACTTTATGAATTCATTTAATTTTATCAGCGTTTGTTTGAAATTGTGCAGCTCATATATTTTTTTTAAATACGTTTGCATATACCCACGTCTAATACCCTATAAGCAAAGTGGGTATTACCAGAATAATAAAAAGCAATGTCAATACATTTACTTACAAATAGATAAAAAAATAAAAATCGGAATACAAATAAAAAGTTATAAATCAATAAACTTAATCAAACATTTTAAGTGGGGGCTTTTTACGGTGGGTGTATGATATAAACAACGGAATGAATTTCTCTTAAGCAAAGAAAAAAATTACTGTTTTTTAGGCTATGTGTATTACCTTTTTATATTAAAAAATATACTTAAAGTAATAAAAAATGTATTTTGGTCGGGAAGAGTATAAAATTATTGTGGTTTCATTTTAAAAGTAAATCCTAAAGAATATTATTTTATATAATATCAAAAAACTAAAAGTTTTAACATTCTAAACAACTTTAAAACATAAGCAATATAGAATTGGGAGTTTTTAGATTTTAATAACATGCTAAACATCCAGTTTGATGACTATGACCAATGTCTTATAGATATTTTTTATTAACAATATAGAATAAAAAATTATTTCTAGATTTTTATGCATATCTTTGTTTTAGGTCGACCGGATCAAGTGCACAACTGTACCATACTAAATATTTCAATGACGTCGTTTCAAATTCGGTGTACAGAGGGTTTTAATGGAGGCCTAACGCAAGCTTTTTTATTGGAGGTAAATTGGATATATCTATATATATTTTTATAGTTAAATAAAGTTAAATAACTTTGTAATTTATGGAGTTTAATAAAGTTCTACTTCACAATTGCTTCGCTTTGTTAAGGCTTTGTCAAGAATATGGAATTGAAAGATAAAAAAAAGGGACCATTTAATTAAGGTCTTCATCTATTTTTTAAATTTTATTGCGGATTTTTCAAGTCCAGATGTGGTAAAATATTGATTAATAATTGTCATGTCTTAAAAAAATATCTGGTTATTAGTGTAATTTATTTTTTACCCTATAAAATAATTTAACACAAACGATTCCGTTTTACATAACAGATGAAAATTTCTATGTTTTTAAACCGTTTGTAACTGGTATTATATTTTTTTTTATATTTATTTTACTCCGGTCAATATATTCCGCATTAAAGTTAGCACAATTAATTTACTAGGCGCTTGACATGTCTTTCTGTCTTATCCCTATTGTTTACTAATAGTCTACCTAGGTTAATCTTATTTACACAAAAGGTTTACGGTCATTATTTATTTAGGCTTTTGCGTACATTATACTATATTTTTGGGATATAATTTATAAACTTTTAATTGTTGTTTCTTGGTGTTATATCACTATAAAACTTTTTAATAGGTACTTTTAGTATTTTCCTTTTTAATTGATATTTCTTTATTTTATTTCTTGTAATTTAATAAACTAAACTAATTTATTAAATGCCAGTAGCTGACTTTAGTAAATATTGAGGCTAAATTTTGGTTAAACACAAAAAAATCAAATTTTCTTGTCTCAGGAAACCTAATTTTATCTTAAGGACAAAACTTTAAAAGCAAAAAAATAAATTGAGTATTTTAGTGCCATAAAAATGTATTTTAATATGTGATCAAGATATTTATTAAGGAGGATATTTTACCGATATTTAGCGCAACTTTTACTTACAATCAATATTTTATTACTTTTTTATTACATTACCAGCCGAGTGATGAATGCGTTGTTAAAGTTAGCAATGGGTTAAATTTAACAACAAGGTAAAAATGAACGCTCTCTACGTAGAGAGAAAAAATAATAAGAGTGCAACATATCCCTTGCTCTACGTGCTGAGTGGTGGGCGGGTCATATAATATTCTCCACAGACTAATCAGCACGAAAACCAAAAAAGAACAGTTTGTACTTTTATTCGTCTTTTTCTCTTATGCACACTGACTTGATCGGACATGTGGCTTGGCAAAATTATTATATTTAGTAATGCAAGCTGAAAACAAGAGGACAGTTAGCGCCTAGATAATTAAATTAAAACATTTTGCATGTTCTTGCAATGCATAAGAGATATTGCACCTACTTAAATCTCACGCAAGAGCATGCAGAATGTTTTAATTTAATAATTTAGGCGCTAACTGTCCCATTGTTTTCAGCTTGTATGGACTAAATATTATAATTTTGTCAAGCCACATGTCCGATCAAGACTCACAGTGTGCGTAAGAGGAAAAGACGAATAAAAGTACAATTGTTCTTTCTTGGTTTTCGTATTGATTAGTCGGCGGAAAATAATATAGCCCACTTAGCACGTAGAGCGAGGGGAAAATGTTGCACTCTTATTCTTTTTTCTCTCACGTGGAATGTTCGCACGACCAAGTTGCAAGGCTGCCTCCATTAGAATTTGCTCGAAGGTTGCGATAGATAATCTAATTGTAAGTAGCTTTCTACGGACGAAAATTTGTCTGCGCATTAGAGTTTGGTGTGCCCTGAAAAGTTTAACATTGAAAAAGGGCAATTAATATGTGAAATCGTACAAACCTCTCTTAAGCTACTCCAAACCCTATCTCATCTAGCATGCGTGCAAAAATTATTATATGTACATGCGCTGTTTACAAGTTTTACACTTTAGAGTGCATTTAACTTAAATTTTGACAAAGGCCTTGAGACGAATCGGACCTATACCACAACGGGTCTCTAACGGTTTTTTAAGTACTGCATGTTATAGCTTTGGATAGCATTAACTTATAAAAGAGGTTAATTTTTAGTAGTAATACCTAGTAATTACATGAAATTATTTAAATACTTTTGTTTTGAAAGGAGTAGATGGATATTAAAAATCAGCAAGTAATAAAAGTACTGTAAATAAATAATTTTACTAATATGTATTAAAATAAAACATTATTTTTCTAGGAAAATAAAGCAAATATTCTGTCTACTCTGAATAAATCTACCTACCGGAATGTATCAATAAAATGAAGTAGGCATGAATTATACTAAAGAACTTGTTTAAAACCGAAATTTAGAGAAGTTCTGCAAAATTGGTCACTTAAGCTATCTATTGTACTGCTTTTTTTTGAAGAAAATATATAAAATGACTTATTGTGTGCAGAAAATTATTTTTTATGCTAAATGAATTTTAAACGCAAAATTCCGAACTAAACTATTTATTGTTATGTAGTTACCATAAAATGTTCAAAAATGTGCTGCGTTGTCAAGTTTTTTCATATTCACTCTTTGTTGTTAACAATTGCTAAGTTCATTACTTACTTTAACAACGCGATCATCACTTGGACGTACTAGTACTGAAAGCAACGAAAAAGGTTTAGGTAAAGTAAGCTTTATGTGCTTAGATTTTGGACAAAACAAAATATAACTGAAATTAAACATAAAACCTTAAATGACGATGACAACACTTGTTAACATTTTTTATAAACCAACGACACACCAACGACACATCCTGGAAAATCTAAAATAGTACATATAGAATTTTTATGAAAAGAAACTTGTATAGCCAGTAAAGTAATGTGGCAATATAAGTCAAAAAAATATTAATGCTACATTAAGCCAACGAAAGAGCACACAATTTTTTAAAATGGATTCTGTAACTTACTGAATAAAACTTCGCCAATGCAGATTCTTACCAAACTTGTTTTTTATTCGATTCTTACTTGACAAATGACTTGAACCAAACTTTTAAATAAAATTTCGATTAAACACGAAAAAATTTAAGTCAACTTGACAAGGAAAACGTGATTTTATTCCCTTGAGGAGCGAACTTTCTAAGTAGAATTATAAAATTACTTTTAAGAAAAAAATGCTGCGTTGTTGAACTCATCGTTGTAATTTATTTTAAGTACGACCATTAACCTTTTTTTGGTTTAAAAAGTTACTTTAAGTAATATACTTAAAATATTTTTTAATTATAGAGAATATTTAAACAATACTTTGTTATCAAACTCTGTGAATAAGTAAAGTGGTCTCAAACATAGTAAAATATTTAGTTCTTTATTGTTTTTTGGAAACAACAAAAGAAGGCGTTTTGATATAGTTAGCGTATAAGAGAAAAAACACATATTCTAAAAAAATAAAAAGATTATAGGTCATATTAAATCACTAAAAATTCTAGGCATAGGAACAAAATACTTAATTCAGGATTTTTTTTTAATAACTTAATTCTTGAGTGTCGCTTATTGTAATATATTGTATTGTAAAGAACAAAATCGCACGACTCAGGTAAGCTCTACCCCACTTCGGCCAAAGAAAATCTTTTGACGTTAGTTTAGTTGTGAGTACCCTTTGTTAATTAGTACATTTCAATTTCCATACTTTTGGGAAATTGGAGGGAACAGGTCTTTTTATATTTTTGGGGTTAAGGATAGGTTTTTTAGATATTTTAGCCTTTGGCAAGGTCACACTGTGCGTTTGCAAAGTGTCTGTTTCGTGGCTCCGTTCAATCTATTGCAAAATCCCCTATATTTATTGTCAGATGGTTTTGTGGCCATGTTGTATTAAAAAGTTGTCGATTTCGTTTTTTTTAAACCCTAGGTGATTTTTAATTTACTTAAAAGGCTGTAATTTTTCATAAGTATATGAAAGTCAAAATTTATATCTAGAGACAAATATAATATATATATATATATATATTTATATATATATATATATATATATATATATATATATATATATTATATATATTTATTTGAAAATTTTATAAATTAAAAAATCAATTGCTTCTTTGTGCATTAATCTGTTGTTTTCAGCCATTTAAACAAAGCTTTAAAGGTTTTTTTGGGTGGTATTTGAGGTTACCTCGGTTAAATTAAAAGCATAATTGTGAGGGGGTGTATTTTGTACTGAAAGGCTTTAAAAATCAAAAATCTATTATTTTTATGCTAACTTTAATCCGTTAATGTAGAATTATAACACAAAAATTTAATAAGACGGAATATTTCCTTTTAGTTTAGGTCACCTTATATGAACCGCCATTGTGATTTCGTAAATGGACCACTCCACTCTTAAAAGTGGAAGGTGCCAACCAGTCTACAATATAAAGGAAACCCTTAATACTTCTTCTACCAGCTATTTTGCCCCGCAGAATTAACTCTTGCAATTTTTTTTAATTACTCAAAACAAGCCTGCTTATAACCGACGTTAGAATTTTGAAATTCCCAAATCTTTTTAGAACTGTCAGTTTTAATTGTCAGCATTTAGGTATAACAGCAAACAAAATATATAATTATTAACAATTAAATGTAAGCAAAAAAAGTTTTATCTTAGTATTTTTAACACATTTAAAAATAATTTTACTTTATATCTGTTTTGTTTCTCGTTTCAGCTCAAAGAAAGTCAAACCCAAGAACTTAAGGATAACCTTACATCTCCAGTAGCAAGATTTTCGGTAAATAACTTAGTTCCGGGTGCCCAATACCAAGCAGTTCTTTTTGCCTACAATTCAAAAGGAAGAAGTGAACCAGCAATTCTTCAGGCCTCGACACTTAGGCTTCCTGAAAAGCAGTTAACAGCAGAAAGAGGTAAAATTGATATATCGTTGTCACCATGTTTTAAGACCTAATAACACTTCAGGAACGAAATTTATCGCAAAAGATATATACAAATATACAGAAAAGTGATATTGTTTGGTTCTGCAAAATTTTGAGTAATTGTCTCGAAAGTCGCCTTCTCTCCGATTTTGACCAAATTTGGTATACGGGTGTTTTTTGGGGCGCTGAATATAAATCTTAAAAAAAAAATTTGGCAACGTTTCGTTTTTGTGATATTTCTCATTCAATTTAAAATCAATATCAGGAATTCGCAAGATAAAAGACCCCATTTTAACCTTTATATTGTGGAAATGTACTGTCGAAACTACGTCCCTTCAGTTATGTCAAATAAATTTAAAAATTGTTGGTAAACTTTATTGTTAATATTACCAATAAAGTATCAAAATTTCTAAAATATTTTAGTCAAGGTAGTTATTTAAAATAATTTGAACACATTTTTGAATTAAGAGTCACCTAAAATGTATTATGTAATTACTGATTTTTCCAACCTAATTTTAAAAATACCATTATTTTTATCTTTTAAGCCACTTTTACAATGCATTCTAGGTGTTCAGGTAATGCTTATAATATTATATTTATATAAAAAAAATGCTTTAATATACAATTATACTTTTAGTAGCTTTTTTCCCGGAAAGACCGAAATTAAGCAGAAAAGCAGCACCATTTTATTTAACATTAGCTTTTTAAAAGGTGTCTCTAAGATATAAAATAAATAGTAAGAAAATAAATGACTTAATTTATAAATATGCCAGCCAGGAAGACTGTATTTATTTTAAAATATTCATTTTGATAAAATGTATATCGAACTTTATAGAATTACTTTATAACTTTATGATGGTAGTGGCTTTCTCCTAATAAAATGTGAATCAAACTTTATGGGATTAATTTTGTGGTTTCATAAGCTGGTATGTTGCTTTTTTAAAATTTTAACAAAGTAAGTTTTGGCATACTGATATTTAAAATAAATAAAGATTTCAAAAAATGCCTTATGTTTTACTGAAATTTTTATTTGAGGTTTAGAGAGCTAATAACACTAGTATGCTTCAAGAACGAAATTTACCGCAAAAGAAATATACAAAAATATACAAAAGTGATATTGGTTGGTTATGCAAAATTTTGTTATGTGATATTTAGTGGTTTTAAAAAAATAATACAATTTTAACATGAATTTGCAACGTAAAAAACTCCATTTTAACCTTTATATTGTCGAAATGTACTGTCGAAACTACATCTTTTCAGTTATGTCAAATAAATACAAAATTTACTGGTAAACTTTATTGTCAATATTACCAATAAAAAAACACATTTCTAAAACATTTTTGTCAAGGTTGTTGTTTAAAAAAATTTAAACACATTTTTAATTTAGACGTTACCTAAAATGTATTCTGTAATAATATTTTTTTTAACTTATTTTAAAAATACCATTAGTTATAACTTTTATAGCTACTTTTACAATAAATTCTGGGGTTATGGTTATAATATTATACTTACAATAATTTCCTATTTGCTTTAATATACATTTATACTTTTACTAGCTTTTTTCCCAGAAAGACCGAAATTAAGCAATGTAGCGGCACCTATTTATTTAAGATTAGCTATTAAAAAAGTGTTTCTAAGATATAAAATAAATGGTAAAAAAATGAATGACTTAATTTAAAAATATGCCAGCCAGGACTACTGTATTTATTTTAAGATATTTATTTTGATAAAATGTATATCAAACTCTATAGGATTACTTTATAATTATATGATGGTAGTGGCTTTCTCCTAATAAAATGTAAATCAAACTTTATGGGATTAATTTTGTGGTTTCATAAGCTGGTATGTTGCTTTTTAAAAATTTTAACAAAGTAAGTTTTGATACAATGATATTTAAAATAAATAAAGATATCAAGAGATGCCTTATGTTTTACGAAAATTTCTATTTGAGGTTTAGAGATCTAATAACACTAGTATGCTTCAGGAACAAAATTTACCGCAAAAGAAATATACAAATATATACAAAAGTGATATTAGTTGGTTATGAAAATTTTTTAAATGTGATATTTAGTGGTTTTAAAAAAATAATACAATTTTTACATGAATTTGCAACGTAAAAAACTCCATTTTAACCTTTATTTTGTCGAAATGTACTGTCGAAACTACATCTCTTCAGTTAGTTCAAATAAATATAAAATTTACTGATAAACTTTATTGTCAATATTACCAATAAAGTGACAAATTTTAAAAATATTTTAGACAAGGTAGTTGTTTAAAATAATTTAAACACATTTTTAAATTAAACGTTACTTAAAATGTATTCTGTAATGTTTTTTTTCTAACTTATTTTAAAAATACCATTAGTTATAACTTTTATAGCTTCTTTTACAATGGATTCTAGGGGTTAGGGTTATGGTTATGATATTATACTTACAATAATTTTCTATTTGCATACAATTCTACTTTTAGTAGCTTTTTTCCCAGTAAGACCGAAATTAAGCAGTGTAGCGACACACTTTTATTGAAGATTAGCTGTTAAAAAGGTGTTTTAAGATCTAAAATAAATACTAAGAAAATGAATGATTTAATTTAAAAATATGTCAGCCAGAACGACTGTATTTATTTTAAGATATTCATCTTGATAAACTGTATATCGAACTCTACAGGATTACTCCATAACTATATGATGGTAGTGGCTTTCTCCTTATAAAATGTGAATCAAACTTTATAGGGTTAATTTCGTGGTTTTATAATGTATGTTGCTTTTTTAAAATTTTAACGAAGTAAGTTTTGGCATACTGATTCTTGAAATGAATGGATATATCAAGAATTGCCTTATGTTTTACTGAAGTTTCGATTTGACGATAACCTATCAGCTTTTGCCAGAACAGTATGTATAATAAGTATACAGGGTGTCTCAGAAGTAATGGGACACAGAGCAACAGCAGATTCCTTAGGTCGAAATATTGCAGTTAACGTAAACTTGCCTTATCCCAAAGTTGATAATAATTAAGATACAGGGTGTCAAACTTGTGTTTTATTTTATTATAATAATTTCTTCACCAAATGACATAGCGGTACAAAATTGGGGATTTACGGGTTCTTTAAGGCGAGAAATTTAAATTTGTCCATGCTCTTAATGTTGCAGGTAGAGGGCGCCAGCTGCTACCGCACTTGTTTTAGATGGCATAACTTTTTTTAAGCTATACTATGTTGACCTGTTTATTAAAAAAAAGGTACTTTAATTCCCGCTGCGTCAAAAATGTGTACCTCATTTAGGTCTCTAGGAGCAACTGTTATCGAGATAAACGCACTTTAAAGGACGCCGCAATTTTCCTATGGAAAATGAGTTTCGGCCCATTGTTTTCAAACTTTGCAAAGTATAATTTTTTAATACGCTGATCAAAAGTCTATACGGGCACAGCCAAAAACTCCTCTAACCGCCCCAAAATCACCCTCAAAAGTCTCCAAATCCCCAGTGATCTTAGAGGCTGAATTTGGGGGAGGGGTTAGAGGGGTTTTTGGAATTTGTGCCCGTGGAGACTTTTGATTAGCGTGTTGAAACCTATTACTTTGCAAAATTTAAAAACAATTGGTCAAAACCCATTTTCCATAGGAACATTGCGGGGTCCTTTAAACTGCGTTTATCTCGAAAACAGTTGCTTCTAGAGAGCTAAATGAGGTATACATTTTTGACGCAGCGTGAATTATAGTACCTTTTTTTAAATAAACAGGTCAATATACTAAGCATAAAAAAAGTTATGGCATCTAAATCAAGTGAGGTAGGCTGTAGCTGGCGCCCTCCACTAGCAACATCAAAAGTATGAACGAATTTGAATTTCTCGCCTTAAAAAACGCCCAAATCCCCAATTTTGTACCGCTATGTCTTTAGTTAAAGAATTATTACGAAAAAAACCAAAAACAAAATTAAAAGTTTGACACCCTGTATCTTAGTTATTATCAACTTTGGGATAAGGCAAGTTAACGTAAATTGCATTTTCTCAACCTAAGAAATCTGCTGTTGCTCTTTTGAGACACCCTGTATAATGGTTCTTTAGAAATATGCTTATACAATGACAGAAATTTAAAAAGTTATAAACTAATTTTTAAAAATTTTAAATTATGATTTTAACAAATACATTATTATTTAATTTGTCTTAAAAAGCTTTAACGGTCCTTTCAAATGAAACAGAATATAACATCAAAAAAGCAAACCAGATGTATGCATCGGTAGTCTTTTACTTTACAAAGTTTTGTTTTTCTTTAAAGCTTTGTTTTAAATTGGATTGTTTTACTTTAAACCATATTAAAGTAAGCAGAGTCTTGAGAATTTGTTGCGGCTTTAAATTACACAACAAAAATAACTGGAGTTGCGCCTCAGCTATTTGGGTTTCTAGTTTAAGATACACACGAATTATTTAAAATAGTAGGTAATGAAAAAATTTAATATCTATTGTAAACTTACTATGTTTAAGTTATCGGACCTGTTATTAATTTAAAGTCTATTAAGAACATTGACCAATAAATAAAGTTATCCATCTGTCAACAATATTATTTCACATTTTAGGGATTCTAGCAAAATATTTCATAAAAAAATTTAGAACATTATAAAAGGATTTACTACAAAAGATGAACTTAGAACCAAAAAACAAAGCATACAACCAACTTTTATAGTGATGTTTATCTAGCAGCTGTCGCTAATCTTGGTTATACTGTGAGTGCCGATGGATTCCTATAATCTGTTTATTTTTTATTAAAAAAAACACCAAGTAAGTTACCATAATAACTAGCTTTTTGATCCAATGAAATTTATTTTTTGTTGATGCAACTATCCTAACTGACTTTTTAAACCAATGCAACACATTTTTTGATCAGCTGTTTTTCTCAATTAAAAATGAACTGATTATATTTATGGGCGACCTCTATCTTGACTAAGAAATGTCCCGGCTACGCTTTTATAAACCCTTACTTACAGCTTTAATATGTATTGTTATTAGATAATTCGTACAAAAACGCAAATTCACTAAACAAACTTGTATAAAGCAAAGCAAGCAAGCTGCTTTTCTGTTCTTAATTATTCTCTTTAAAGAACAAAATCTCATTTAAAATATAAAAATGCGGGGTAAAACAAATACACATAATCCGGAGTTGTCTTAATACATCTCATGTATAAATAAAAAGGAGATTTTAACAATGAATAATGTATGAGGTTCAGTGTTGTTTATCGTTGCTGTATTTCCAAATTTCTACACTGACAGAGAGTGTAGGTATTTGATTTAATAGGAAAATCTGGGAGATTCTTATATACCTACTTAATATTTGATTAACACAAACCGGTACTACCCCATCTAATTATATTAAAAAAAAGCACTTTACTTATTATTCCACGATAAAAGTGTTTACAAAATACAAATTTCAACTACAAATTTGTTTAAATGCTTGTGCATCGAAATGTCTATCGTATAAATACTAAAAATTATATTTGTCAAGTTATTGTTTAATCTTTTCAAAATATACTTAACTGTTATACTCGTATAAGGTATCGTTAACATAAATACATAAATATCTTTTAGTGTTTTGCAATAATTTTATTTTCATTATACCTACTCCTTTAACAGTTTAAACCTATAGAATAAATATGCCTCAGTTTTAAAATACGTTTATGTGTTAAACTATTATTGAGTTCTTTAAGTACACACTTACTATCAACAAAAATTATGTTTGAATGTCTGCAATTCCCAGGGCAGTTTTAAAGACATTTTACCAATCAGTGTAAGTTAAATAGGTATCGACTTGCATCGAGTTATGGGCTTCCGATTCGTGCGCTTATAGTGTGGGTAGGTACCAACCAAACCCCAAAATTGTAGGTGCCAACTCGGCTTCGTTTTTGGTAAATCGCTAGTCAAAGATGGAAGGACGCCTATTAGTCCAGTAAATAAAGGGACAAAGCTGTAAATAAATTTGTTCAGGATTTCCCTTGTGGCGCAATTCCTAGGTCTTTGGGAATGTTTTCGAGCGAAAAAAAAATCAACATTAACAGGTGGGAATGAGCTGAAAATGGCCCCTCAAGGCCCGAAAAAGGAGTTTCCCGCTAATATCTGCCAAAATATGCGAATGGGAGAATTTTTGTTTAGACAAAAAATAAGGATCGCCTTGTAATCTACAAAATTGGTCCTTAATTTTTTTCGAAAAATTGATAGTTTTCCAGATAACGGGACCCAAAGTGCCGCTCTACCGCTAGAATGACGGTATCTTCATGGATTCACTTATAAGCGGGCGGACAAATTGTTCCATTACTCGGGCAATAATGTCCATTTTTTAATCATTTAAAGTTCATCGGAATAAAAAAACCCGTACCTATCATTGCATATAAGTTTGAGTTCATTCTTATTTTTCTAGAATATTAAAAAAAGCGGTTAAAGTTTTTGTTTTACAAAATTTTAAGAGTATCTCATTAATTATTTGATATTTTTTGAAAAAAGGTTTGTTATTAACTTTTCTTTTTTATAATGAGACCTTAGCAAGTGTTCAATGAAACAAGAAAATTTCCTTTACCATCTTTCTTGCGTTTTGATAAAAAATTATTTTGCCCCTCTGCATTTTTTAGCCGTTTAGCCACATCTATCCAGTGTGAAATATTATGGATTTTTTGACGGCCGTTTTTGTGAAAAATACTGGTGTTGCAAAAAAAATGATAGGGGCCATTTTTGTAGATTTTGAGGTGATCTTTATTTTTTGTTTGAACAAAAATTCTCTAATTTGCATATTTTGGCAGATATTCCCGAGAAACTCATTTTTGGGACTCTTGGGGGCCATTTTCAGGAATATTGATAAACTTTTTCTCGCTCGAAAGCATCCGCGAAAACCTAAGAATTGAGCCACAAATGAAAACTGTACATATTTATTTACAGCTTTGGGTACTTTCAGGTCTTCAGTTACTGGACTTTATGTACCGAATAGATTGTAAAAAATAAATTGTACGCGCCTTTGCTGATTAAAACTTACGAATTAAATTTCATTTTTTTTGACTTGCCATTTCTGGAAAACAAAGCCGAATTGGCACCTACAATTTTGGGGTTTAATTGGTACCTACCCACACTATAAGCACGCGAAATGGGGGCCCATAACTGGACACACCTCTCGGACCGTCCTCTCGTTAATAATTTACCTTTGTTGTGGTACAAAAGCAACCATTGTTTTTAAATCTTGGAAAAAATGTAATAAATCACCTTAAATAGTAATATATTCTATTTTTTAAAATAAGTAGATAACTTTTGTCCTACAAAACGTAGAAAACGCGGTAAACACCCATAAACTCCTAGACTGCTGGGAAAAATACCCCAAAAAAGCCAATAACATAAAAAAGATCGTATGTTATCTTATTTAGAACAAATCAAACCCCAGAACTTTAAATATTGACCAAGATTTATGAAAGCATAAAACTCATAATGTGAAGAAAAAACGTGAATGTTTTTAAAACTCTGAGACCCGTATTTTTGTCCACGTTTATGTAAACATTTTTAATGTCGTTTTTCGTTTCCCGTTGCAGGCAATTTTATTTGTTTGCTGATAAAGTAGTAAAAAAGATGACGGTTACCATAAAATTAAAGCTTATTTTGCTTAAACAAATAAAACTTTTGTTCGTAGAATAGCAATAATAAAAAAATTATGATGTTTCTCCTTTAGGGTAAGTATTTGAAAGTAACAAAATATTTTCTTAATATTTTCAACATTAATTATTTCAGGTATATTAGCTCTTTTTATGCAAAAAATATTTTATTAAAATATTCCATATTTCCAAAATTATACTATTTAAATACGATAGTAGGAACTAATCATAAAATAATATAGAAGGCTTTTTATTTACAGTACAACTTTGATGATTCTTATGTTTTTAGGAAATTTTAAACGCAAAAAAATGTAACTTGTTAAAGGTCGCATTCAGGAGAGTCAACTTTAACTCTAACTCAACTTTTTAGACATTTAATAACTATTTAACTGTCAAGAGTATAACTAAAGACAATTAAAGATCGAGATCGTTTAAGAATTGCAATCATTAATTTGGTACGGTCGCCAACAGGGGTTTTATTACCCTGCTTTTCACAAAAAGTGGTCGGAAAATTGTTATTAATTATTTTGTTGATTTAAATTCTATAGCTCACAAATTAACCTAAAAATTAAAAGTCTTTCAGAATGGGGTTGATTTAAAAAAAAGAAAACGGCTTTATTAAAATCTATTAGACCTTAAGATATGGGTAAAAAAAAGTGCAAAAAATGTAAAATTACTAGTTTTTTAGCTTTTTCGCTTTTAACTCGGTTCCTAATAAAGATAAAGAGCATTTCAAACCTGAGTACTAAGGTTTAAAACTGTATATGCTAGAATCCTTAAGAATGATTTTAGGAAACGGAACATTCGGTTAAAGACATAATTTTTGACAAAGAAATGCAACAAAATTTGTTAATTCTCGTTTATCACAAAGTTAAGTAAAAAATATCAGTATCATCAAACATAAAAACATTTTAGTCGTTTTAAAATGTCTTTGGGTTCATTTTTTTTCTGTTATTCAGCAATGTTAATCTGGTCCTGATATGGTTTCTCTTCAGAAACACTTTTAAATTCAATTTAAGTAACTATGTGACTTGTTTTTAGGTGTATTTTGAGAATGACATTTTTTTCTATATGGAATTTTTTTTTCTGCTTAGCTTTTTATTCTATTTTTTTTTTGTTTGGTCTTTTCTCTTGACGGTTATAATTGTATTTTCTACCATTTTCCTGTGAGTGAATAACAATTCTGTTATTTTTATTGCTACTTATGTTTCCCCAAAACTTTGACTTCGTTTATTTTTTCAATAAAAAATTAAAAAGAAATAATTTAAACTAAATATTTTTTTTGAGAATTCTCGCTTTTGGTCTGGAAAAATCAGCACTTTATATATAAACTCATTTTATACACCTTGACTTCTGTATTCCATCTCCAACTACTGATAACACTAGACGATTAAGATTTAAGCAGGATATTATTTTGTATTGTTATTAAAAATTTCCCTAACATCCATAGTTTTTTAAAAAATATTTTTGAAATCAAGTAAAAATCATAAATTTATATTTTTGATATTATTAAAAATTATATTATTATTGTACTTTACACATTGGTTAATAAAAAAATCATAACAAAATAGAGAGAAAATTATTCATCCCTTAAGCAGCCGTAGCCTTTAGTGATTTGAGATATTGACAAATAATATAATGCTAATAAGTCTCAGTTTTATTATTTCTTTTTCCTAAATAGGCGATATTAAAATGGTTTAGCTAAAATGTACTGATTTTGTGATTTATTAACAAATACCTATTTCTTTACTGATCACGATTTTTTGAATCACCTTGGTTTTGATATAGTTAAGCCAAAAAATATTACTTTTTTGTATTCTTTTTAACTTGGAACAATAAAATAAAAGGGGTGTGCAAACAGTTGTCGAATTGAATATTGGAATAGTTTGAATTATTCGAATAGTTCGAACTATTCAAATAATTCGAACTATTCAAATAATATGAATTATTCGAATAATTCAAACTTTTCTTATAACTTGAACTATTGGAATAGTTTAAGCAATTTAAATATAGTATTTTTTAAATAATTGATTATATAAGCTAATTATAAGAGTCGTAGTAGCTATTTAAAAATAATAATGCAAACGAAACGCTTAAACTTTTGATTGAAAATTACGTCTTTAATTAATAAAAAGTATTTTCTATAAAACTCAAATTCAAAGAAAAAAAAATTGGATAAACTAATCTAATATGTTTTAGTTTGTTATAACTCTCTAATCAACACAACACTTTTCCAATATTGTAGATTCAATATTAAGTTGCATTTAGATACACTGGAAATTTCAAATTATCACAAACATTTCAAAATGGCTGCCAAAATCAATTCCAATTTCTGAATAATCAAAAAAAAAATTTAATTTAGTTATTCCAATTATTTAAAAGATTAGAATTATTTAAATAGTTCAAATAATTTAAATAGTTTAAACCAGGGGTCTCCAAACTACGGCCCGGGGGACATCCGGCCCGCGGGATTTTGTCCGGCCCGGGAGAGCTAGCATACTTGAAAACTCCTTTAGAGAAAAAATAATTTTTTTAGCAAATTAAATCTAGTTTAGGGGAAATATTCTAATTTTATGTTGAATAATTATTAATATGACATCTACATTGATATGGTCATGGGCTAACCCCGCTAACTCATAACATTCTTGTAGGCTTATTGTTATTGTTTTTGTGATAAGTTGGATAAAGAAACACATAATTGTAATGAGTAAAGACATGTATAATATGCAGAAAATTTAACTTCAGTTTTAATAACTAACAAATTATTGAAATGAATCCAACTAACATTTTATACATTTTAAATAATCACATAACTTATAACAAACATAAAACATATGAAATACTAATGAGATTTATGTAATTGAGATTTTCCATTGACAATAGTTTGTAGTTGTACAATTTTTCTTGACCCAAATTTTTAAAAGAGATTTAAGTGCTCATCAGTTAATTTCGATCTGTAAACATTTTTTTTGTACTTCATTTTTTGGGAAGGTTTTTCACACAAATAAGTAGTACCAAAAAAAGAAAACAGACCACGAGAAATTTAAAATTATCAAATTGTGTTAGTGGAAGACTTTATAAAATTCCAACAAAGATGAGTTTTGATATTTGTTCTTAATTTATCACTGATTGTAGATCAATAAATTTTCCTTTGAAGTTCCGGGGGTAGGGTTTCTTCATTAAAAAAGGGTTCTGAAAATCTTTAAATTTTATTCGCAATGGCATCAAAGTTCGAGAAACGAGTATCAAAATTTATCTTCAAGCACTCAAAGTTTCGTTGCAAAATCGATAAGAAACTCAGTCTCAGTAGGGGGCTGAATATTTCAATGTTTTAAAATGTGAAAAACATTTACTTCGTAGTTGTGATTAAACAGTCCAATTTCTTCCCGGGAAAGATTTGATATTAGTGTATAAATCAGGGAAAATGCTGGGTTTTTTCCCCCGCAACCCAAATTCAGTTCTTCACATGTTTTGTCAAACAACATAGAATGCTAATTCCCAAAACCTGCGTTGTTTTGAATTCAGAAGAGGGCGATGTTTTCATTAAAAAAAATTTTTATCACTGCTCGAAGTTAAAAAAACGCTGAAGGATTTTCCCCACAACAAGCCAGCGTACGGCAGTATATAAGGTAAGTCAGTTTCTCCAATCTCTTCAATAAATTGTGGAATTGTCGGTGATTCACCCAAAAGATCTGATAAAATTAACAGTTGATATGACTGGTTTCAGAACGTCAGACATATCCAAACATTTTCCGCAAAATACTGTTGATGAATGATACAAAAGACTAAGGGGTTTTGAACCACCGTCATTTTCTACAGCCTTTGACACAAGAGCGACCACTCCTTTATCTTTCCCACTCATGTTTTTCCCTCCATCAGTTGTTATACATTTCAAGTTTTTCCATCGAAGGTTCTTTTGATTAATGGCCATTTCAACTCCTTTAAAAATATCTGTCCAGTAGTTGTGCCATGAATACTACACATATCAAGAAGTTCTTCGTGCACTTCATAGGCTTTTATCTACTCCTCGAATATAAATCAACACCTGAGCAGTATCTGACACATCCGTTGACTCATCCAAGGCCAAAGAGAAAACCACTCAAAATGTCCATTTTTGTCGAACAGTTGAGAGGATATATTTTCAGCGATGTTTTCTACCCTTCGAGCCACAGTGTTTGCTGACATACTGACAGTTTTTAATAAATTTACCTTTTCAGGGCACATTTCTTCGGCTACTGCAATTATGCATTCTTTGATCATTTCTCCATCGGTGAATGGTTTTCCACGTTTTGCAATTTCAAGAGCCACACGAAAGCTGCACGAGTTGCAGCCTCTTGTTCAGTTTTGAGTTTTGTAAATGAAGATTGCTGCGATTTCAATCCGCGCTGCATAGTTTCCCGAATTTTTCTGTCCGCAAACTTCCTGTATATTTTGAGTAATTTTGAAAATGTTTTGTTTCATAATGACGTTTAATGTTATATTTTTGAGAACGGCTATGCTTTCTTGCAAATCAAACATAGCGCCTTGTTACTGGACTCAATTACGAAATACGAATTTTTCCACTGATCTTTGAATTTTCTGCATTCCTATCAATTTTTCGCTTCTTTTCCATACTACTAATTCACACAAAAAGCAACAATTCAAACAAAAAACTGTTATAAAGATGTCTTAAACTTAAACACGCACAAACACGTTTTATGGAGGTATGCAATATTTTATTTAACAACAGTGTCATAGAACTGACTTGTGGTTGCGCCACTAGCCTTCTTATATATTCCAATTACTGCCATCTAGAAGTGAGTGGAAGAAATAGAACTTTTCGAACCAACGAATTATTCTGTACGTGCTAATAGCGCCATCTGTTAGCGATAGAAGGTACTACCTATTTCCGCTTGTGTCCACCAGATGCGGTCACGTTACCCTCATGGCTCGTACTTTACGGCTAATCTAGAAATTACAGATAATGACAGAAAAATTAATAATAGCAGTGTTGCCCTTTTGTGGATTTAGTCTGATTTGAGATTTAAACGTTGTGTACTTTTTCGGACTTTTTTTTCATCAGTGGATATTTCACTTCTTACCACGGAACAATGATAATATGGTTTTGGCCTCGGAACTTACTGGAGTAATCAGTATGGCCCCTAAGGCTGGAAAGTTTGGAGACCCCGGGTTTTAAAATATTAAACATTTCTTACCATTCGAATGATTCGAACTATTCAGATAATTCAAACCATTCGAATAGTTCGAATTATTCGAATAGTTTAAACTATTCAATTAATTCGAATATTCGATTCGAAATTCTAATCAATTAATTCGTATTCGATTCGCCTTGAAAAATGCAAAAATTCGAGTATTCACACACCTCTATAAAATAGGCGTACAAAAAACAACACACTTACAGATTATTTACTGATGTATTGTATATTTGCACCATAATAGTGTCGGGTTAAAGTGGCAAAAATTTAAAAAAAATATGAAAAATTTTAACCAAAAATTTGGATATTATATTATAAGGATTAAAATTGCATTTTTTTAAGCACTTTTAGTCCGTATAATATACACGTCTGGCAAACAAATTTCTTACAGGCAGAGATTTTCAGTGCGATAAAAGAAGATTAAATAGGCAAAGGCTAAAACAAAAAAAGCAGAAGAATCCATGCAGTCGAATCCCCTTCTCCCGGCCCAAAAAAAAGAGGGGAATATCGTCCCACTGCGACTAGATATAACACACTAATCAGCCATGATACTATTACTAAATAAACCTTGGCGATTTAATTTCAAGGACGTTGCGCATGACGTCACTCGACGACAAAATTCTGCTTGTGTTGGGAAAGCAGTGTTTTAAAGCCTTTTTTAACGTTTATTGTATTGGCATTATATGACGTTTAAAAAAAATTAATCATGCAAATTCATCTAACATCTAAACAGAAATGGAATGCCATATTAAAACTCGCCGTTTCTGGGGAAATAGCAGTCGAGTGACGTCAGCGTGCGAGAGAGATAGGCATTATCGTCCTGCGCGTGGGTTTATTTAGAGTAATATCATGAATCAGTCCGTATCTACCGAATGCCGGACGTTGAAGTATTGGTTATCAATCGCATTTTTGGGAGATTTTTTACGATATTTTCGTTTTTATGGCATCATCTTAATCACTGTTGTATTTAATACATTGCGCGTCTTTGGTCTAGACTTTTGTAAGCTTTATTAGGTACTGTAAGCGACAGCTCGAAATCGGTGTAATATTGCGTGCCAGGAAAACACGGGCTTGACGCAGAGTGCCCGACACCCTCCACACTTGCCTAAGGCCTTACCGGCGCTTCAATAGTTTAAATACTATGTATTTAGATTTTATTGGGTCTTTAAGGGTAATATTGCAGGCGGACACTAGGGTTCCTGTGAGGTTCTTAAAAATCAATGTGTATCAATAAAAAAAACAAACTTCTTAAAGGAAGGAAAACAGAAAAAAACAAATAATTAAACCTTCGAGATTATTTAACAAAAACTAGAGAAATAAAAACCGTAAAAAAAATTATATTAAATCTAAATCCAAATAAAAATATATATTTAAAATCCATATGAGCGGGTTGCTCAAGGTTGCCAGATCGACGATCAACAAATTCTTTAATGCAAACTTATTCTTAATTATTTTTTCTGTTTTAAAAAGGATACTAGCCAAAAATGAAGATCCTATAATTTTTAAAATTACTTATTAGCACCAAAGATTTCAACTGATTATGATTAGCCCACATAGATATATTTTTTTGTAAAGAGCCCAATTTCGATAAATGTATGGTCAAAAATATCCTATTCCTAATAAATATTTTATGAAATGACAACACTGTCGACAATATTCTAACAAATCGTGGATGCCGTTGGCCATCGTTGTATTTGGAGGGGCGATAGGGGAAATTGTTGTCGTTTTCTTTTCAATCTGGCGTTATACCGTATGTATCCTACTCTATTACGTTAAAATTGGCTCGCAAACCCTTGCCTTGCCAATCCTGTATACTATTTTTTCTCCAACCAAGTCAAAATTAATACATTTAGTTATTTAAACATCGTTCTTTTTTATCCTAGGATTAAAAGTAGCACTTTTAATCCTAGGATTAAAAGTGTTGCTAGACAACGAGCACATTTTTGTACGGTATGATAATTGATAGCTTTTGCACCTGAAAATAATACAAAAATGTAAACATTTTTTGACGATTGGAGAAAATAGTATATTTTTCCTAAACTTTAAGATAAAATTTATATCATTTACATTGGTTGTTTAAATTTGTACATTCTTTTTAGATACACACAGATCGGCCTTTCGTTTTACCCCTTTGATGAGCGTTATCATTGGAGTGGTTT
>JAHBCN010004326.1:0-2500 GCA_019359885.1 Listronotus oregonensis | reverse complement strand
AAGCACAGTAAACAAGATTTAACAAAGTGGGTATTTTCTGTCTACTTTGGGAAGAATGTTTTATTTTTTATTTAGGTATTTTAACGAAACACACTTAATTACCGTATACATATTTCAGTTTTAAATCTGCACTTGGATGTTTCTTATATTCAAGAGATTTTTCAAATGTGAACGGTTATTTTTTAGATATTTTTTAAGAATCGCCTAGCCGACTTATCACTGGCAACTTTAAAGTCAAACCAGTTGTGGATCATCACTCTTTTAAAGAAAGACCGTCTTAGGAATAACGTTTAAACTGTAATCTGCAGTTTTTACTATATATATATATATATATATATATATATATATATATATATATATATATATATATATATATATATATATATATATATATATATATATATATATATATATATATATATATATAAAAATATATATATATATATATATATATATATATATATATATATATATATATATATATATATATATATTAAGGCTCGTATACAGATAATATAAAAACCAGTGTGATAAAAAAAATTTGGAATTCTTTCGTAACCTTACTTAAAAAAAAATAAATACTAATGGGCTTCTAATGATGTTTTTATGTTGTTCTCAATCAAAAATATTCAGAGTATACGTCTAACAAACCCCTCTTCATATACAGAACATTCCTTCACGCGTTCATTAGCTACGGTACTACTACACAGGATCAAATATGGAGGCGATTCAAAGGGACGAAGGATGACGGTCTAAGACGGTAGTAGAGGGGTATATAAAAGATTGTAAGCTGATCAAGATCGCCGTTGATGAAAGCGAGACCATCATCAAGATCTTATGTGTCCAATGACATTAGTTAAACTTCAATAAAAACAAATATAATACAAATATGATTATGACCATATCAAACATAATTACTTTTTAAAATAATAATAAGGTTTAAAATTTTAATGTCATAATATTGTGTAAGTATATAATAAAAATGTAAAAAATGATTTCCAACGTACCTCTGGATATCATAGAAAAATGTAAAATAACGACCTATTTTATTCTACTCGTACATAAAGGACCACTTTTCGGCCTTCAACGGTGCAATAAACAACCATTGATAATGTAATCGTACATTAAAATAATTATTGCTTTATAACTTTTTGTTTAAAAGTTAACAGCAGACCCTAATTTTTAACTTTTATTATAATCTTAAGTAGGTCACCAAATATATCTTTACATTATCTTTTCTAGTTTCTGCAAAGTCTTAACCATTATTCTACCTACTTTAACCGAGAATTAAACCAAGAGCAAACTCGTTATGATAATCGCGACACGGAATTATTCGATCTTAACGTTCTGCATTTGGCATAAGACGCCATTTCCATGCATTTCTGTAATCGAAGTCACGATAAAGGTCCATATTTTGCGGATTCAACCTTATATAATCCACTATGCTTTGTGCACTCTTACATTATAAGTAGAAATTTAGTAAATCTTGCTTGACGTTTAAAATATATTGTCATATGTGCAGTATGTTTTTTTTATATATATATATATATATATATATATATATATATATATATATATATATATATATATATATATATATATATATATATATATATATATATATAATTTTTTTAAAAAAAATAAAAAAAAAATTGTTTTTGTATAGAAAAACTTTTGGGGGAAAGAAAACAAAAAAAATTTTTTGGGGAACAACGTCTTCCCGGCCCATCGGTTTGAATTTTAAAAAACGAAATTTTTTTTAAATTTTCAAAAATTTAATTTTTTCCCCCGGGAACACGCAAAACCTTCTTGGTGTAAAAGTAAAAAAAATAATAAAATATGATTTGGGGTTATGTCTTTCGGTCGCGCATTAGCCGTAAATATAGTTAAAAACACTAAAAAATCCCCTTTTTTTTCCCTGTAAGAAGGCCGGGGGGTATGACCTTACTCATCTAATTTCCTCCGTTTCCCCTACATAGATATGTTGAATCACATCGTTTCTGTTTACATAAATTTATTACATTTAAATAGCAAAGAACAACTCAATGTATACTTTTAAAGATAAAATACATTTTTTTTGTAACTTTAAGAAATTTTTTTCATGTTTTTTTAAAAATACACTTAAATTTTGATTTATGGCTGAAATGACATAACAGCCGATTTTAAAAATTTTTTAAAACCTTTTTAGTCGGCACCCAACTTTCAGGCTTCCGTCACTAGTTTGAGCAGCGCTCCCCCGCTTGGGGGACGGGGAAATTTTCAAATTTAAGTTTGTCTGTTTTCAGATTTAATATCAATTAAATTTTTTATCGATAAGCCTTCGTAGTAAATAGGAGAAAAGTGAATGCTCCTGTCTTTATCTGAGTAGTCATTGGCCGAAAAATTAATTTTGGGGATTAAAGTGCCTGTTTTGTCTGTTTTGTAAACTTGGCCCCCTTTAAAACTCGTCTTAGGGCCAATTCTCTTTTACCTTCCTCTTATCCACAAGCAGTGAGAAGTA
>JAHBCN010004325.1:0-65252 GCA_019359885.1 Listronotus oregonensis | reverse complement strand
TTTTTTTTGGGTAGGGCAATTTATTTTTTGGGAAAAATAAAAAAATTGGGAAACATGGAAAATTTTTTGAGTGAAAAAAAATTTTTTGCCTCTTTCCTTGTTTGTATTTAATAGTTTAAAAAACAACCCGAACTCCCCGAGGAGGGGGCGATTTGATTTCCATCACCCCCTTTCCCAACCATCCAACCAAAAAGGGTTTTTGCATTTAATTTTTAAGATTAATTGTGTTTGGATTTTTTGGTTTGGTTTTTTTTAATTTATTTTGATCCTTGTTTTTTTTACTTTTTATCGCGATGCTTTTTATTAATTACTCTTTCAAAAACCCCCATAGGGGAAAATATGAACGTTAAGAAAAAATGGGTTTTCAACGCTTTTTTTATTACCTTTTTCTTATAAGCTTTTACTTAAAAGGCATTTTATCTAATGTTTTTTTAATAAAATCCCATTTTTCAGAAAAACGTTGGACTTGACAGATTTTTTTTACCAAAAAAATTTGTTCTGCGACCCTTTTTAAAGGAATTTTTTTTTTAACGAAATTTTTTAAAACAACCTTAAAAAATTTTAAACGGCTTTTTTTTTTAAAGATTTAAAAAACACCTAAAAAAGTATCTTATGCGTTGCTTACTACATTTGTAAATAACATATTGCATCTGCGATGCATTTTTTTAAAGTTATTTCGATTTTTATAATCGTAAGTGACTATTGTTACCGTTTAGCCTGCATTAGAAAAAATTGTAGCATCTGCAAGCTTTTTAGGTGTTTTTCTATAAAACTTTAAAATAACCAACATCCTTAACATACACACTGCATTTTAATTTAATAAATATTTTACATTTCTGCAATGTTTTTGTTGTAATTATTTTATTTTCTAAAATAACATATTCCTAAAATATTAATACACGGCTGTCTACATATATATATCTAAAAAAAATATGGCTTCTGTAACTCATTTTTAAGGTCCTTTTTAAGTAGACTTCTAAAATAACAAATTACAAATAATTTGTGTATTGCCTCCTAGACCCCCCAAAAAAAGTGCATCTGCAATGCTTGTTTGGATAAGTTTTATTGTTTTTTAAATATTATAAGGCTACCTATTGATATATTGCTGTTTACATTTATTTAGAAAAAAATTGCGCCTGCAACGCTTTTTTTGCTGTTTTTTATTGTAAAAAAATGGCATCTGTGATGCTTTTTTGTAAAGTTATCTCATACAAAAACAGTGGCCGTGATGGTCCTTTAATAGCACCTAGGCAACAATTTTCCCTGATCGTGTGCCTCAGCACATACAGAAAACACTGTACGCACCCCTCCTTGAATGTGACTGCCTACTTTGCACATAGGTCTTAAGGACACGGAGTTCGGTACTTCTCCCTTCGTAAAAGTACAGCTGTCGTGAATCTGTGCGGAAAAAAGTCGATCATCACTTGTACCCCAAGGAGCCACTTATACTGCAATCGCAAGAAAAAGAGTCATACCTGCATGGTCCTAAATCTGTCATTATTAAGAATAAATTGTGGCGTCTGCGACGCTTTTTTTGTGTGTTTTAACCAGATCTTTAAAATAACTAAAACTTTAATTTTTACACTGCTTTGTATTATCAAAAAATCAATTTGGCATCTGCGATGCTTTTTTAATTAATTAACTCCTTTTCCATATCACCCTTAGGGGACTATTGATAAAGTATTGTTCACGTTAAGAAATAAATATGGCGTCTGCGACGCTTTTTTAAAATTTTCTAATCGAGCTCCTAAATTATGCATAAATAATATTTTAAACAGTGCTTTCTACATTAAAAGGCTAGATTTGGCATCTGCGATGCTTTTTTAATAAAATATCCCACGGTCCAGAAAAACCGTTAAAGACTTCTGACAGACTACTGTTCACATTAAAAAAATTGTGGCGTCTGCGACGCTTTTTTAGAATTTTTAACCAGTGTTTAAACCAACCTTAAATAATATTTCAAACAATGCTTTTATTACTTAAAAGTTATTTATGGCATCTGCGATGCTTTTTTGATTAATTATCTCGTTTTTCATAGAAAGAAATTTTTTGCAGATAGGACACTTTATGTTACGAAGGCAGTATGCTTGTATGTACTACTAACTTTACGCATGAAATAGAAAATATTGGCGTCTGCGACGCTTTTTTTCTGTTTTTTAACTAGACCCCGAAATAAACCTTTAGCAGTGGTTTTGCTTTTTACATTTCAAAAATGATATTTTGTATTCGAGATGCCTTTTTGATTTAATATTTTTTTCTTTTTAAATACCATAAAAACTATTATTAAACTTCTGTCAGCGTTAAAAAAATATTGTGACGTCTGCGACGTTTTTTTAGTATTTTTTTTTATTTATATCCCCAAAAGAACCTTAAAAAATAGTTTTGCTTTCATCTGATATGCTTTTTTGATTATTTATCCTAAGCCTTCAAAATGACATTACACAATCCTGTTCTCTCTGTTTTCTGCATCCGTATACAATACTTGTTTGGATAATTATATTGTTCTTTAAAATATTCTGAAGCTACCTATTGATATACAGCTGTTTGTATACATAAAAGGACAATGTGGCATCTGCAATGCTCTTTTACTGTTTCTTATGGTAAAAGAAATGCATCTGCGATGCTTTTTTAGTAAGAATTTAAATTTTCCTTTTTTTTGTCGTATGGTCAGATTGAATTTGTTTGGAAAATAATAATATGGGGGCAAAAAAGTGTTAATTTTTAGTGAAAATCATTTGTGCAGCTCTTCGCTTGTTTGTATATTAATAGTAATATAAAAACAACCCAGAACTCACCACGAGGAGGTGGCTGCATTTCGAGTTCCACCCACACCCTTCCCAACCATCCAACCAATATTAAGGGTGTGTGTTTGCTATTTATATTTTTCACACGACTTACATTGCATGTTTGGTATTTACTTTGGTTTGGTTTTTTTGCTTAGATTTATTTTGTTATACCTTGTTTACTTTTTACTGGTGCTTGGCATCTGCGATGCTTATTTGATTAATTATCTCATTCTCAATAACACCCATAGGGGACTATTAATATCGAACGTTAAGAAGGAAATATGGCGTTTGCAACGCTTTTTTTATTACTTTTCTTATCAAGCTTTCTACATTAAAAGGCTAGTTTTGGCATCTGCAATGCTTTTTTAATAAAAGATCCCATTGTTCAGAAAAATCGTTGGACTACTGTCTACATTGCATTGTTTTTTGCATCCATAAACAATACTTTGCATCTGCGATGCAAAACATTGTTTAAGGATATATATATTTTTCCTAACTGTAAAGATTTTTATCTACACTACAGTCTACATTAAGAAAATTTTAGCAATCAGTAAAGCTTTTTGGTGTTTTTAGCAAGACTCTTAAAAAAACACCTAAAAACATATCTTATGCATTGATTTCCTACATTTGTAAATAAAATTTTGCATCTGCGATGCATTTTTTATTAGTTATGCCGTTCTTTATAATCGTTAGTAACTATTGTTACGGTTGAATCTACATTATAAAAAATTGTGGCTTCTGCAAGCTTTTTTGGTGTTTTTCTAAAAAACTTTTAAAATAACCAATATTCTTAATATAAAAACTGCATCCTAGTAAAATAAATATTTTATATTTCTGCAATAATTTATTAAAAATATTTTTTTCTCTAAGATAATATATTCCTAAAATATTATAACACGGCTGTTAACATATATAAAAAAAAGAAGGTGTCTGTAACTATCTTTTAAGGTTCTTTTAAAGTAGACCTTTTAAATAAAATATTGCAATAAATTTTTGTATTGTCTCCAAAACCCCCAAAAAAATGCATCTGCAATGCTTGTTTGGATAATTTTATTGTTTTTTTAAATATTATAAGGCTACCTATTGATATATTGCTGTTTACATTTATTTAGAGAAAAAATTGCGCCTGCAACGCTTTTTTTTGCTGTTTTTTATTGTAAAAAAATGGCATCTGTGATGCTTTTTCGTAAAGTTATCTCATACAAAGACAGTGGCCGTGATGGTCCTTTAATAGCACCTAGGCAACAATTTTCCCTGATCGTGTGCCTCAGCACATACAGAAAACACTGTACGCACCCCTCCTTGAATGTGACTGCCTACTTTGCACATAGGTCTTAAGGACACGGAGTTCGGTACTTCTCCCTTCGTAAAAGTACAGCTGTCGTGAATCTGTGCGGAAAAAAGTCGATCATCACTTGTACCCCAAGGAGCCACTTATACTGCAATCGCAAGAAAAAGAGTCATACCTGCATGGTCCTAAATCTGTCATTATTAAGAATAAATTGTGGCGTCTGCGACGCTTTTTTTGTGTGTTTTAACCAGATCTTTAAAATAACTCAAACTTTAATTTTTACACTGCTTTGTATTATCAAAAAATCAATTTGGCATCTGCGATGCTTTTTTAAATAATTAACTCCTTTTTCATATCACCCTTAGGGGACTATTGACAAAGTATTGTTCACGTTAAGAAATAAATATGGCGTCTGCGACGCTTTTTTTAAATTTTCAAATAGAGCTCCTAAATTATGCATAAATAATATTTTAAACAGTGCTTTCTACATTAAAAGGCCAATTTTGGCATCTGCGATGCTTTTTTAATTAAATATGACAGACTACTCTTCACGTAAAAAAAAATTGTGGCGTCTGCGACGCTTTTTTAGAATTTTTAACCGAGTGTTTAAACCAACCTTAAATAATATTTTAAACAATGCTTTTATTATTTAAAAGTTATTTATGGCATCTGCGATGCTTTTTTGATTAATTCTCTCGTTATTTATAGTAACAAAATTTCTGCAGATATGACACTTTATGTTACGAAGGCAGTATGCTTGTATGTACTACTATCTTTACGCATGAAATAAAAAATATTGGCGTCTGCGACGCTTATTTTATTTTTTTTTGACTAGACCCCTAAAAAAACCTTCAGCAGTTATTTTTCTTTCTACTTTTTAAAACGATATTTTGTATTCAAGATGATTTTTTGATTAAATATTACTTTCTTTTTAATTACCATAAAAAAGTATTATTAAACTTCTGTCCGCGTTAAGAAAATATTGTGACGTCTGCGACGTTTTTTTTTGTATTTGTACTTTCAAAAGAACCTTAAAAAATAGTTTTGCTTTCATCTGATATGCTTATTTGATTACTTATCCCAAGCTTTAACAAAGACATAATCATGGTTGCATTGTTTTTTGCATCCGTATACAATATTTTGCATCCGCGATGCAAAACATTGTTTACTGATGTATCCCTTTTTACTAACTATAAGAATTTATATCTACACTACAGTCTACATTAAGAAAATGGTCCTTAATTTGTCATTATTAAGAATAAATTGTGGCGTCTGTGACCCTTTTTTTGTTTGTTTTAACCAAACCTTTAAAATAACCTAAAACTATAATATTTTTACTGCTTTACTATTATCAAAAAATCAATTTGGCATCTGCGATGCTTTTTTAATTAATTAACTTCTTTTCCATATCACCGTTAGTTGACTATTGATAAAGTATTGTCTACGTTAAGAAAGAAATATTACGTCTGCGACGCTTTTTTTTTACTTTTTTAATCGAGCTTCTAAATTAAGCTAAAATAATATTTTAAACAGTGCTTTCTACATTAAAAGGCTAGTCATAGCATCTGCGATGCTTTTTTAATAAAATATCCCATGGTCCGGAAAAACCGTTAAAAACTACTAATGGACTACTGTCTACATAAAAAAAATTGTGGCGTCTGCAACGCTTTTTTTAGATTTTTTTAACCGAGTTTTTAAACTAACCTCAAATAATATTTTAAACATTGCTTTTATTATTTAAATGTTATTTTTGGCATCTGCGATGCTTTTTTGATTAATTATCTCGTTACTCATAGTAACAAAATTTCTGCAGATATGGCACTTTATGGTACGAAAGCAGTATTCTTGTATGTACTACTACTTTTCGCATGAAATGAAAAACATTGATGTCTTCGACGCTTTTTTTGTTTTTTAACTAGACCCTTTAAAAAAGCATTTTTGGTGTTTTTTGCAGGACTTTTAAAAAAACACCTAAAAAAGTATCTTATGCGTTGCTTACTACATTTGTAAATAACATATTGCATCTGCGATGCATTTTTTTAAAGTTATTTCGATTTTTATAATCGTAAGTGACTATTGTTACCGTTTAGCCTGCATTAGAAAAAATTGTAGCATCTGCAAGCTTTTTAGGTGTTTTTCTATAAAACTTTAAAATAACCAACATCCTTAACATACACACTGCATTTTAATTTAATAAATATTTTACATTTCTGCAATGTTTTTGTTGTAATTATTTTATTTTCTAAAATAACATATTCCTAAAAATATTAATAATATTTGTCTACTATATATATATATATCTAAAAAAATATGGCTTCTGTAACTCATTTTTAAGGTCCTTTTTAAGTAGACTTCTAAAATAACAAATTACAAATAATTTGTGTATTGCCTCCTAGACCCCCCAAAAAAAGTGCATCTGCAATGCTTGTTTGGATAGTTTTATTGCTTTTTTAAATATTATAAGGCTACCTATTGATATATTGCTGTTTACATTTATTTAGAAAAAAAATTGCGCCTGCAACGCTTTTTTTGCTGTTTTTTATTGTAAAAAATGGCATCTGTGATGCTTTTTTGTAAAGTTATCTCATACAAAGACAGTGGCCGTGATGGTCCTTTAATAGCACCTAGGCAACAATTTTCCCTGATCGTGTGCCTCAGCACATACAGAAAACACTGTACGCACCCCTCCTTGAATGTGACTGCCTACTTTGCACATAGGTCTTAAGGACACGGAGTTCGGTACTTCTCCCTTCGTAAAAGTACAGCTGTCGTGAATCTGTGCGGAAAAAAGTCGATCATCACTTGTACCCCAAGGAGCCACTTATACTGCAATCGCAAGAAAAAGAGTCATACCTGCATGGTCCTAAATCTGTCATTATTAAGAATAAATTGTGGCGTCTGCGACGCTTTTTTTGTGTGTTTTAACCAGATCTTTAAAATAACTCAAACTTTAATTTTTACACTGCTTTGTATTATCAAAAAATCAATTTGGCATCTGCGATGCTTTTTTAAATAATTAACTCCTTTTTCATATCACCCTTAGGGGACTATTGACAAAGTATTGTTCACGTTAAGAAATAAATATGGCGTCTGCGACGCTTTTTTTAAATTTTCAAATAGAGCTCCTAAATTATGCATAAATAATATTTTAAACAGTGCTTTCTACATTAAGGCTAATTTTGATCTGCGATGCTTTTAATTAAATATTAGTCAGAATACCGTTAAAACTCTGACAGATACTTACTAAAAAAAATTGTCTGCGACCTAGAATTGCAACCAGTGTTTAAACCAACCTTAAATAATATTTAAACAATGCTTTTATTATTTAAAAGTTATTTATGGCATCTCGATGCTTTTGATTAATTCTCTCGTTATTTATAGTAACAAAATTTCTGCAGATATGACACTTATGTTACGAGGCAGATTTGTATGTACTACTATCTTTACGCATGAAATAAAATATTGGCGTCTGACGATTTTTTTAACTAGACCCTAAAAAACCTTCAGCAGTTATTTTTCTTTCTACTTTTAAAACGATATTTTGTATTCAAGATGATTTTTTGATTAAATATTCGTCTTTTAATTACCATAAAAGTATTATTAAACTTCTGTCCGCGTTAAGAAAATATTGTGACGTCTGCGACGTTTTTGTATTTATACTTTAAAAGAACCTAAAAAATAGTTTGCTTTCATCTGATAGCGTCTGATTATTATCCCAAGCTTTAACAATAGACATTTCATGGTTGCATTGTTTTTTGATCGTATAACAATTTTGCATCCCGATGCAAAACATTTTTACTGTTTGTATTATCAACTATAAGAATTTAATCTCACACTAAGCTCATTAAATAATGTCCTAATTTTCATTATTAAGATAAATTGCGGTCTGGACTTTTTTGTTTACAAACCTTAAAAACTAAAATAAATTTTGCTTTATACAAAATATGATCTGGATCTTTTATTTTTTCTATACCAGACTATGAGTCTAATATGCTACGTAAATAATGGTCTCGACGCTTTTTTAAAGATTTTCTAATCGAGCTTTTAAATTATAAAATAATATTTTACAGTGCTTTCTACATTAAAAGATTTGGCATCTGCATGCTTTTTAATAATTCTCCATTTAAATAACCTAAAACTTTAAGACATGCTATTCATTAAAAATTGTGGCATCTGGAGCTTTTTAGTAATTTTTTACCATGTACTAAAAACTAATATGAATATTTAAAGCAATGCTTTTTACTACTACTTATAAAGTATTTATGGCTCTGCGATGCTTTTTGATTAATTACTCGATTTAAAAAAATTTTGCAGTAGACTTTATGTTACGAAAGTATCTGTATGTCACTATCTTTACATGAAATAAAATATTGGTCTGCGACGCTTTTTTTGTTTTTAACTAGACCTAAAAGACTTTAGCAGTATTTTCTTTCACTTTAAAAAAGATATTTTGTATTCAGATGCGATTTATTTTTTTTTAATACTTTATAAACTTTCCAATATTGAGCTGCGACGTTTTTGTTTTAACCTTAAAAATAGTTTTGCTTTCATCTGATATGCTTTTTTGATTACTTATCCCAAGCTTTAACAATGACATTATACAATCATGGTTGCATTGTTTTTTGCATCCGTATACAATATTTTGCATCCGCGATGCAAAACATTGTTTACTGATGTATCCCTTTTATTCTAACTATAAGAATTTATATCTACACTACTGTCTACATTAAGAAAATGGTCCTAAATTTGTCATTATTAAGAATAAATTGTGGCGTCTGCGACGCTTTTTTGTTTGTTTTAACCAACCTTTAAAATAACTAAAACTTAATATTTTACTGCTTTTATTATCAAAAATCAATTTGGCATCTGCGATGCTTTTTAATTAATTAACTCTTTCCATATCACCTTAGGGACATTTAAAGTATTGTCTACGTTAAGAAAGAAATATGACGTCTGCGACGCTTTTTTTTTACTTTTTTAATCGAGCTTTAAATTAAGCTAAAATAATATTTTAAACAGTGCTTTCTACATTAAAAGGCTAGTCATGGCATCTGCGATGCTTTTTTAATAAAATATCCCATGGTCCGGAAAAACCGTTAAAAACTAATAATGGACTACTGTCTACATAAAAAAAATTGTGGCGTCTGCAACGCTTTTTTAGATTTTTTTAACCGAGTTTTTAAACTAACCTCAAATAATATTTTAAACATTGCTTTTATTATTTAAATGTTATTTTTGGCATCTGCGATGCTTTTTTGATTAATTATCTCGTTACTCATAGTAACAAAATTTCTGCAGATATGGCACTTTATGGTACGAAAGCAGTATTCTTGTATGTACTACTACTTTTCGCATGAAATGAAAAACATTGATGTCTTCGACGCTTTTTTTTTGTTTTTTAACTAGACCCTTTAAAAAAGCATTTTTGGAGTTTTTTGCAGGACTTTTAAAAAAACACCTAAAAAAGTATCTTATGCGTTGCTTACTACATTTGTAAATAACATATTGCATCTGCGATGCATTTTTTTAAAGTTATTTCGATTTTTATAATCGTAAGTGACTATTGTTACCGTTTAGCCTGCATTAGAAAAAATTGTAGCATCTGCAAGCTTTTTAGGTGTTTTTCTATAAAACTTTAAAATAACCAACATCCTTAACATACACACTGCATTTTAATTTAATAAATATTTTACATTTTTGCAATGTTTTTGTTGTAATTATTTTATTTTCTAAAATAACATATTCCTAAAATATTAATACACGGCTGTCTACATATATATATATAAAAAAAATATGGCTTCTGTAACTCATTTTTAAGGTCCTTTTTAAGTAGACTTCTAAAATAACAAATTACAAATAATTTGTGTATTGCCTCCTAGACCCCCCAAAAAAAGTGCATCTGCAATGCTTGTTTGGATAATTTTATTGTTTTTTTAAATATTATAAGGCTACCTATTGATATATTGCTGTTAACATTTATTTAGAAAAAAAATTGCGCCTGCAACGCTTTTTTTGCTGTTTTTTATTGTAAAAAAATGGCATCTGTGATGCTTTTTTGTAAAGTTATCTCATACAAAGACAGTGGCCGTGATGGTCCTTTAATAGCACCTAGGCAACAATTTTCCCTGATCGTGTGCCTTAGCACATACAGAAAACACTGTACGCACCACTCCTTGAATGTGACTGCCTACTTTGCACATAGGTCTTAAGGACACGGAGTTCGGTACTTCTCCCTTCGTAAAAGTACAGCTGTCGTGAATCTGTGCGGAAAAAAGTCGATCATCACTTGTACCCCAAGGAGCCACTTATACTGCAATCGCAAGAAAAAGAGTCATACCTGCATGGTCCTAAATCTGTCATTATTAAGAATAAATTGTGGCGTCTGCGACGCTTTTTTTGTGTGTTTTAACCAGATCTTTAAAATAACTCAAACTTTAATTTTTACACTGCTTTGTATTATCAAAAAATCAATTTGGCATCTGCGATGCTTTTTTAATTAATTAACTCCTTTTCCATATCACCCTTAGGGGACTATTGATAAAGTATTGGTATTGTTCACGTTAAGAAATAAATATGGCGTCTGCGACGCTTTTTTAAAATTTTCTAATCGAGCTCCTAAATTATGCATAAATAATATTTTAAACAGTGCTTTCTACATTAAAAGGCTAATTTGGCATCTGCGATGCTTTTTAATAAAATATCCCACGGTCCAGAAAAACCGTTAAAGACTCTGACAGACTACTGTTCACATTAAAAAATTGTGGCGTCTGCGACGCTTTTTTAGAATTTTTTAACCGAGTGTTTAAACCAACCTTAAATAATATTTTAAACAATGCTTTTATTATTTAAAAGTTATTTATGGCATCTGCGATGCTTTTTTGATTAATTATCTCGTTTTTCATAGAAAGAAATTTTTTGCAGATAGGACACTTTATGTTACGAAGGCAGTATGCTTGTATGTACTACTAACTTTACGCATGAAATAGAAAATATTGGCGTCTGCGACGCTTTTTTCTGTTTTTTAACTAGACCCCGAAATAAACCTTTAGCAGTGGTTTTGCTTTTTACATTTCAAAAACGATATTTTGTATTCGAGATGCCTTTTTGATTTAATATTTTTTTCTTTTTAAATACCATAAAAACTATTATTAAACTTCTGTCAGCGTTAAAAAAATATTGTGACGTCTGCGACGTTTTTTTAGTATTTTTTAATTTATATCCCCAAAAGAACCTTAAAAAATAGTTTTGCTTTCATCTGATATGCTTTTTTGATTATTTATCCTAAGCCTTAAAAATGACATTACACAATCCTGTTCTCTCTGTTTTCTGCATCCGTATACAATACTTGTTTGGATAATTATATTGTTCTTTAAAATATTCTGAAGCTACCTATTGATATACAGCTGTTTGTATACATAAAAGGACAATGTGGCATCTGCAATGCTCTTTTGCTGTTTTTTATGGTAAAAGAAATGCATCTGCGATGCTTTTTTAGTAAGAATTTAAATTTTCCTTTTTTTTTGTCGTATGGTCAGATTGAATTTGTTTGGAAAATAGTAATATGGGGGCAAAAAAGTGTTAATTTTTAGTGAAAATCATTTGTGCAGCTCTTCGCTTGTTTGTATATTAATAATAATATAAAAACAACCCAGAACTCACCACGAGGAGGTGGCTGCACTTCGAGTTCCACCCACACCCTTCACAACCATCCAACCAATATTAAGGGTGTGTGTTTGCTATTTATATTTTTTACTCTACTTACATTGCATGTTTGGTATTTACTTTGGTTTATTCTTTCTGCTAAATTTATTTTGTTATACTTTGTTTACTCTTTAATTAACTATCTCCTTTTCCATATCACCCATAAGGGACTATTGATAAAGAATAGTCTTCATTAAGAAAGAAATATGGCGTCTAAATAAGGGGGGTAGGGCTTCTCGTAACCAAAAAATATTATAAAATATTTTAAAATTTGTACAATTATAATACAAGAAAGGTAGTATTAGACAACGGCCGAGTGATGATCGCGTTGTTAAATTTAGCAATAGACTTAGCAGTTTAGAATGTTTAACAAAACGTCATTGTCATTGTTATTCAATGATTTTAGTAGGCAACCTGTTAAAATCTGACATTTTATTAAACATTCTAAAGCGTTGTTAACTTTTAACAATTTGCTAAGTTGACGACGGTTTAGAATGTTTAACAAAATGTCAGATTTTGACAGGTTGCTACTAAAATCATTGAATAACAATGACAATGACGGTTTGTTAAACATTTTAAACTGCTAAGTACATTGATAAATTTAACAGCGCGATTATCACTCGGCCGTACACCTATAAGCAAAGGCAATAATAAAACCTTTATTATATTTCCCTTAAAAAATTATTTCAATGAGTTTAATTTGGGGTTAGCTATTTGAAAAATTTAAAAATAGTAGCATAATCGAGGTAGGGCTTCCCGTAACCAAGAAATATTTTTAAAAAAATGTACAATTATAATACAAGTAAGATAGTATTAGACTACAATTATAAGCAAAGCCCAAGTGAATTGTAAAACCTTAGTATTACAACCCTAAATAAAAAAATATAGAGAGGATAATCGGGTAGGTCTCTAAGTAATCAAGAAATATTTTTAAAATGTGAACATACCTTATTATAGACAGGCACTTGGTGACCGACACGGTATGCACTTGTAAGTAAATCCTTTGACAGATCTGTTTCAATTCACTACCACACTTTTCTTACTTCACTTTAATCTATTTTACACTACTATTTTTATTATACACCTATTTATGGAACATCTTCAATGTCATAGACAATACTTAATCATCGATTCAATTTTCTTTCATATACCATTCACTATTTGATTGAATCCTAGTAGTCCTTTTAAATCTCAGCGATTACCCCCTGTACAATATTATTTGACGAAGCTAGTTTTTGACGTTATTGTTTTTTGCTAAAGAGTTTAAATATTTTAAAGCATAATTGCCTAAATGTATATAAATTATAGCTAAATATGTTAATATAGGGTCCGGTGTCGTTTAGCTCCATTCGATTTAAAAAAAAATAAATATTACAGATAAAAAGAACACATTTTGTTTGGTAGATTTGCACAAGAAAAAATCCGAAAAAATGCATTTTTGCAGAGAAAAATGAAATTAAAAGTCGAAAAAACACTATGTTTTAAGGTTAAGTAAAAGGCCAGAATTTGCGACGTTGTCGGATCAAAAAAAAATTGTTCAATGGCGTATTTATGATAAAAAAAATTACAATTTAATGAGTAAAACCTAACGACAACTAACCGAAAACTAACCAGAACTAGGTAATAGTTTGAAAGTTGTTGTTGGTTAGTTCTGATTTGTTGTTTCTATAAAAAAACTTAATTTCTGATAAATGGAAAAAAACAACCTTCAATAATAACAAATTATTAGAAAACATCTGGCAACATTGCTTTTTTAAGGAGGAAATCCTAAACAAAATGACATCGTATCATCTCTTTTTGTAGTTATTCTTTCTCACTTTTTTATGTTGATCAGCCATATTACTTTAGTATATTTTATATGGGGAATAAAGAAATTATTTTATTTTGTGTTAATATCAGTGAAAAATTAATTTTTTCAGACCCTATGTGTTTTATAATGGTGTAACAAATAAGTGAAAAAAATTATATCAAAATATTGCTGTTTAAAAATGGAGCTAAAGTTCACCGAAACCGTTAATATAAAAAGCTTACTGGGATGCCTATACAAAGTGAATTGATTATATACAAGACCCACTGGTTTATGTTTATTCTTCATAGTGAGTCACCTTTTTTTGTGTAATTTTGCTTTTTGTCTATCCAGAGTGGGCCGAAAAAGAGTTCACCTTTCCTTTTACAGAACTTACAGTGTACAGGGTGGCCCATTTATCTTCGGACACTACCTTATCTCATAAAATATTTAAGATACTGAAAAAAATTTCATATAAAATTTTTTAAATTTAATTTATATTTTAACAATATTTTACTTTTGTATATACAGGGTACTCCATTTTCCGTGGACACGCATCAACTTTTTTTAATTTAAATAAGACAACCTATATATTATTGCATTTTTTGATTTTAGCTGAAATTCTAGACATATTTCATATAATAATGTCCTATACCTTAGTCTGACCGTTTTTTAAATTTTATATAAAAATGACGTTTGCGGATCAAAAATAATAATCAATTGTTTGTAAAGGAAGCCTTTATTATTTAATTTTAATTAGGTTTCTTTTTGACAAAAACCTTCTTTAAGAGATTTTTATAATATTTTACTGACTTTTTATATAGGGCATTCTAAAAATTAGATTAAAAATGAAATTGAGAAATCTGCCAAAAGTCAATTTTTTTAAATAGAAACCCCCAAATTTTATACTTCTATCTTATTTAGAATTAAAAATAAGGGTGAGTTTGTCTAAAATTGCTTATTCCAAAATTTTGTAGTTTTTAAATATTGGCAATATAATATTTACTCTATTGCAAAAATGCTATAGTTTGCTATATGGCTCTTAAGTTTTATTTATAGTTGGCCATGACAGCGTTTAAAAAACAATCAAGCACCACAGAATGTCATTATTTGTTAAAAAAAAAACTGCTTGTTTAAACTATGGGCCGCTTATATCGCAGAAAATGTTTGAAAAAAAAAATGAAGCAAAAAGTAAAATGCAAAAAATTAATTGACTTATTCAGTCTTTATTTATTTCATTTTATTCTTTTATTTTTTAAACGCTGTCATGGCCAACTATTAATAAAACTTAATAGTTGTATGTAGTAGCAGACAATAGCATTTTTGCAATAGAAAAATATTATATTACCAATATTTTAAAAACTACAAAATTCTGGAATAAGGAACTTAACACAAACTTACCCTTATTTTTAATTCTAAATAACATAAAAGTATTAAATTTGGGTGTTATTATTTAAAAAAACTCATTTTTGTCAGTTTCATCAATTTCATTTTTAATCTTATTTTTTGAACGCCCTGTATAATTATAATACAAGAAAGGTAGTATTAGACTACACTTATAAGCAAAGTTAAAGTAAATTAAAAAACCTTAATTTTATTTCCTTTAAAAAAATATTTAAGTAGGTTTAGTTTAGGGTAAGCTTTCTGAAAAATTAAAAAAAAGGTTTAATCGGAGTATTGCACACAGTAACCAAAAAAGTTATAAAATATTTTTAAAATTTGTACAATTATACCTAATACAAGAAAGGTAGTATTAAACTACACTTATAAGCAAAGCCCAAGAAAATTGAACAACCCTTATTTTATTTCTCGTTAAAAAAATATTTAAATGAATCTAATTAAAAGTTAGCTTTTTGAAAAATATAAAATAATCGGGGTAGGGCACTCCGTAATCAAGAAATTTAAAATATTTTAAAATTTGTACAATAATAATACAAGAGAGGTAGTATTAAAACACACTTATAAACAAAAACCAAGTGATTGAAATAAAAAAAAATTGAGAAAATCGGTAGGAACCACAAGAAAAATAAAATATTTTAAATTGCATATAATACGGGAAGTAGGCAGAAACCAAATATCCTATTGTATTTCCTTAAAAAAGAAAGGGAATTATAAAATATTTTTAAAATTAATAAATATATAACACAAGTAAGGTAGTATTAGGAAAAACTTATAAGCAAGGCCCAAGTGAATTGTAAAACATTAATTCAAATCTTCTTTAAAAAATATTTAAATAAGTTTAATAAGGAGTTAGCTTTTTAGAAAATTAAAAAAAAGATAGGATAGTTGGGTAGGTTTCCTAGAAATCAAAAATTATTTTTAAAATTAACATACCTTTGAAATAATATAGACCGGCACTTTGTGACAGAAGCTGTATGCACTTAGTGAGTAAATCCTTTGACAGTTCTGTAGTACTTCACTCCCACACTTTGCTTATTACACTATTTTTACACTTAACTAAGACACCCATTCACTATTTTTATACATAAATTTACACTATTTTAAGATACCACCCTTCGATGTTACTCGTTCGAGGTCCAGTAAACGAATGACTCAGCAATCATCCGAATTTATAAATGTTTTTCTTATCTTGATATATACCATTCACTATTTGGTTGAATCCTAGTGGGCCATTTAAATCTCACCGATTACCCCTGTATAATATCACTTTATATTGCTAGTTTTTGACGTTATTATTTTTTGGTATAGATGTTGCAATTTCTAAAGAATAATTGCCCTAATTTTATAAATTGTTACTAATTTTGTTAATTTAAAAGTATACTGGGATGCCTATACAAAATGAATGGATTATATACGAGACCTCCCGGTTTATGTTTATTTTTTATGATGAGTCACCTTTTTTTTGTGTAATTTTCCTTTTGTATGTACAGAGTGGCTCGAAAAGTAGTTTGCCTTTTGTTTTTTTAGAACTTACAGATTTTAAAAATGTGTACAAGAATACATTATCTTAAAACATATACGGTGTATCAAAAAAGTGTGGAGCAAAAAAAAAAAAAACGGTGGATTAAAAAAGTGCAAAGCAAAAGATTTTACGTGAACGTTGGTAAGTTTCAGATTTCTGGGTTTCAGGTTCGGTTCTAATTTGGCATACTTATGTCAGAGGGCGTTGTTATGACTACTTTTTACCCGGCAGGAGAATCAAAGGGGATAGTTCTTACCCCCAAGGCTTAAAATACTTTGTACAATATTATCTTTTTGAATTAGGTGAAGAAAAATAAAATATAACTTAAATAACATGTTTGCAAAATTTGAAGCTCCCACATAAATATAATGCCTAAATGACCATTGGATGTGGTTTTGGTTTTCTTTTCTCGGGTATATATACCCTTGCATGATGTTTGGTCACCACTGCCATGCGAAAAACTTGCTAGACGCCAAATATGCATTTGATGAATAAGGAACACTGTACAGCTAATATAATATATACAAATATTTAAATAAACTTGCTTTTTAGAGATTATAAAATTAACCCTTTAAATAATAACGGCTTTGATTTTATTTAAGTGAGGTTACACATTTTGCAATATATACTTACATATACATACAAATAAATTATAATAAATCATTTTTAAGCACCTCAGTGTTCCCTCTAAGCTCTAAGTAATTATTCGATTTTAAACCAAATAGATTTGGATAAAATTTAAAGTACAAATTATTATAGCAAGAAATTTTAGATCCAAATTTATAAACTACACTTATAAGATACCTAAGTCTTATTAGATATCATAGAAAATCCACAGCTGATCTTAGTCTTACACAAGTGAAACAAGTCACTAAAGTTTCTTTGTAAATCCCAATACAAGAAAAGTAACATTAGACTACACTTATAGGCAAAGCCCAAGTGAATTGTAAAACCCTTATTTTATTTTCTTTAACAAAATATTTAAATAGGTTTAATTTAAGCCAAGCTTTTTGAAAAATAAAAAAAAAATTATTGAGGTGTGGCACCCCGTAACCAAGAAGTTTATAAAATATTCTTTAAAATTACAATTATACTACGAGAAAGGTAGTGTTAGACTACTCTTGTAAGCAAAACCTAAGTGAATTGTAAAACCCTAATTTTATTTCCCTTTAAAAAAATATTTAAATAAATTTAATTTACGGTAAGCTTTTAAAAAAAAATTAAAAACATGGAATAATCGTGGTTGGGGCACGCCGTAACCAAGAAATTTTATACAATATTGTGAAAAGTTGTACAATTATAACACAGGTAAGGTAGTATTAGGCAATACCTATAAGCAACGCCGAAGTGATTGTATAAGATTAATTTAAATCTCCTTTAAAAAAGATTTTAATAAGTTTAATTAGGGGTTAGCCTTTTAAAAAATTTTAAAAGGTAGGATAATCGAGTAGGTTCCCTAATAATCAATCAGAAAATATTTCTAAAATGTGTACATACCTTTGGCTTAATATAGACCGGCACTTTGTGACAAACTCTGTATTCACTAGTAAGTAAGTCCTTTGACAGTTCTGTTTCACTTCACTACCACACTTTGCTTTTTTCCTTTAGTCTTACACTATTTTTACACTTAACTAAGACACCTATTCACTATTTTTATACATATATACACACTATTTTAAGGAACCACCCTTCGATGTTACTCGTTCGAGGTCCAGTACACGAATGACTCAGCAATCATCCGGATTTGTAAATGTTTTTCTTATCTTGATATATACCATTCACTATTTGGTTGAATCCTAGTGGGATATTTATATTTCACCGATTACCCCCTGTATAATATCACTTGATGTTCCTAGTTTTTGACGTTATTGTTTTTTGGTATCGATATTTAAATTTCTGAAGCATAATTGCCCTAATTATATAAATTGTTACTAATTATGTTAATTTAAAAGGTATACTGGGATGCCTATACAAAATGAATGGATTATATACGAGACCTACCGGTTTATGTTTATTTTTTATGATGAGTCACCTTTTTTTGTGTAATTTTGCTTTTTGTATGTACAGAGTGGCTCGAAAAGTAGTTTGCCCTTTTCTTTTACAGAACTTACAGGTTTTTAAAAAGTGTGCAAGAATACATTATTTTAAACCATATACGGTGTACCAAAAAATGTGTAGCATAAACAATCAATATACGGTGGACTCAAAAAGTGCGGAGCAAAAGAATATACATGAAAGTTGGTAAGTTTTAAACTTTTGGGTTTCAGGGTTCGGTTCTAATTTGGCATACTTATGTCAGAGGGCGTTGTTATGACTACTTTTTACCCGGTTAAAGAATCAAAGGGGACAGTTCTTACCCCCAAGGCTTAAAATAGTTTTGTACAATATTATCTTTTTAAATTAGGCAGAGGAAAATAAAATATAACCTAAAAAACATGTTTGCAAAATTTAAAGCTCCTTCATAAAGCTAATGCTTTACATTCCATTGTTTAACCATGCATAAATTTAGGTTTTGGGCGTAAAATCTAAAGAATGTATCCCCTTTAGAACTACCCCTTTAATATTACTATCCCTCTGGAGCAAATATAAACTTCTAGACACAAATATGTATTTATGGAAAAGGAACACTGTCAAATATAATATATGCAAAATTTTAAATTACCTTATCTGCCCTTTTTAGAATATAAATTTACTAAATGCAATAATAGGCTTTTTTTTAAAGAAAATTTGCAATATTACCTAAAATGCAAATATACCACTCAGAAGCTTTTAGTTTAATGATATAATAAACTGTGCAAAATAATACGTGTGCAATATTTTAACCGAAAATCCCGAACCGAACCGCAGACCCAGAAGCCTGAGTGCCTTAAGTTTCTTCGTGAACCCCAATACAAGTAAGGTAATATTAGACCACACTTATAGGCAAAGCCCAATAAATGTAAACTATTTTATTTTTTAAAAAAGAATATTAATGAGTTTATCAGAGTACTTTATTTTTTAAATGGGTAATCGATAGGGCACCGTAACTAAGAATTACTATAAAATATTTGTAAAATTTGTACAATTATGATACAAGAAGGGTAGTATTAGACTACACCTATAAGCAAAGTTCAAGTAAATTATAACACCTTAATTTTATTTCCCTTTACAAAAAAAATTAAATATGATTAATTCATGGAAAGCCTTTTGAAAAAATTTAAAAAAATATGATAATCGGGGAAAGGCACCTTGTAATCAAGAAATTTTATAATTAAAGTAAACACAAGTAAGGTAGTATTAGGCAATAGCTATAAGCAACGCCGAAGTGAATTGTATAACAATAATTTAAATCTCCTTTAAAAAAATATTTTAATAGGTTTAATAAGGGGTTAGCTTAAAAAAAATAAACAAAAAAATTGGATTATCGGGTAGGTTTCCTAATAATCGGAAAATATTTCTAAAATATGTACATACCTTTGGCTTACTATAGACCGACACTGTATGCACTATAAGTAAATCCTTTGACAGTTCTGTTTCACTTCACTACCACACTTTGCTTGTTTTACTTTAGTCTTACACTATTTTTACCCTTAACTAAGACATCTATTTACTATTTTTATACATAAATACACACTATTTTAAGAAACCACCCTTCGATGTTACTCGGTCGAGGTCCAGTACAAGAATGACTCAGCAATCATCCGGATTTGTAAATGTATTTCTTATCTTGATATATACCATTCACTATTTGGTTGAATCCTAGTGGGCCATTTAAATCTCATTGATTACTCCCTGTATAATATCACTTAATATTTCTAGTTTTTGACGTTATTATTTTTTGATATCGATATTGCAATTTCTAAAGCATAATTGCCCTAATTATATAAATTGTTACTAATTATGTTAATTTAAAAGATATACTGGGATGCCTATACAAAATGAATGGATTATATACGAGACCTCCCGGTTTATGTTTATTTTTTGTGATGAGTCACCTTTTTTTATGTAATTTTGTTTTTTGTATGTACAGAGTAACTCAAAAAGAAGTTTGCCTTTTCTTTTTACGGAACTTACAGGTTTTAAAAATGTGTACAAAAATACATTATTTTAAAATATATACAGTGTACCAAAAAAGTGTGGAGCAAAAGAAAACAATATATGGTGGATTAAAAAAGTGCGGCTCGAAAAGTAGTTTGGTTTTTCTTTTTACAGAACTTACAGGTTTTAAAGAAGTGAACAAAAATACATTATCTGAAAACATATACGGTGTATCAAAAAAGTGTAAAAAAATCAATATATGGTGGCTTCAAAAAGTGCGGAGCAAAAGAGTTTACATAAATGTTGGTAAGTTTTGAGACTTACAGAGTTCGGTTCTAATTTAGCATACTTATGTAAGAGGGCGTTGTTATGACTACTTTTTACCCGGTAAGAGATTCAAAGGGGATAGTTCTTACCTCCAAGGCTTAAAATAATTTTGTACAATATTAAATTTTTGAATTAGGTGAAAACACATAAAATATTACCAAAATAACAGGTTTGCAAAATTTAAAGCTCCTACATAATTCTAATGCCTAAATGACCATTGGATGTGGTTTTGGGTTTTTGCTTTTCTCGGGGTATATACCCCCCTCTGCATGATGTTTGGTCGACCACTCCCGTCGAATTATCGGCGCGTTTGAGCAAGAGACAGGTTATACTATTATTCTTCTTTTTTTCTTGCACGTTAATTCGTACAGTCAAGCGACAAGGCTGCCTCTAGCAGGTATAGACTCGAAGTATATTATAGAGTGTTTTCACTTATGTTACTATATAGATGGGAAACTTTTGTATTATCAGGTTTTCGAAAAAAGTTTTTCCTAAAAAAATGTCCTGTATGTACAGAGTGGGTCGAAAGTAATTATGTAATTTTGCTTTTTGTATGTACAGAGTGGCTCAAAAAGTAGGTCGCCTTTTTTTCTAACAGAACTTACAGATTTAAAAAAAATGTACAAAAATACATTATCTTAAAACATATACGGTGTATCAAAAAAGTGTGGAGCAAAAAAATAATATAATGAACGTTGGTAAGTTTTAGACCTTTGGGTTCCGGTGTTTGATTCTAATTTAGCATACTAATTATTAAATTAGGTGGAGAGGAATAAAATAAAACTTAAAAAAAAAACATGTTTGTAAAATTTGAAGCTCCTACATAAAGCTTATGCCTATATGACCATTGGATGGGGTATATACCCCGCTCTGCAATTATCATTGGTAGGGCTCTCCTAGTTGACCAATCGGCGCGTTTGAGCAAGAGAAAGGTTATTCTGTGATTCTTCTTTCTCGTACGTTAATTCGCATTTTCAAGCGGCAAGGCAGCCTCTAGTAGGTATAGGCTCGAGGTATATTATACAGTGTGTCTACTTAGGTTATTCTACGTGCGGAAAACCCTCGTATTATCAGTTTTCGAAAAAAGTTATTCCTAAAAAACGTTTTGTATCTACAGAGTGGGTCGAAAAGTAGTTTGTTTTTGATAACATCCAGATTGTATAGATATTAAAAAGCCTTTTTTTTACAGAACTTACAGGCTTTATAAAAGTATACATCCTTAAAACATATACGGTGTATCAAAAAAGTGTGGAGCAAAAGAAAACAATAAGTATACGGTGGACTCAAAAAGTGCGGAGCAAAAGAAATATACATAAACGTTGGTAAGTTTCAGGTTTTTAGGTTCGGGGGTTCGGTTCTAATTTGGCATACTTATCTCAGAGGGCATTGTTATGACTAATTTTTTTACCCGGGGATAGTTTTTACCAACAAGGCTTAAAATAATTTTATAAAATGATATCTTTTTAAATTAGGTAAAGAGGAATAAAATAGAACCTAAAAGACATGTTGCAGCTCCTTCATAAAGTTAGTGCCTAAATAACCATTGTTTAACCCCCATATGAATTTAGCTTTTGGGTGTGGTTTTGAATCCTTTTAACATGTATATTCCCAGCTCTGCGTATAAAGCGAGCTTCTCCAGTCGACCAGTTAGGGTTCGAGCAGAAAGATAAAAATACATATTCTTCTCTCTCGCCTGTTTGTTCAGAGCCAAGGCTGACTTTTGAGGTATATGGTAAAGTTACTGTGTCCCAAATTGGTGGAAGTTTCTTGGAACCAAAAGGCTTAAAAAATGTTTAAAATGATATTGGACAATTATGTTAGTAAGCTAATCCGTTTACTACTTGGTTTTATCTATTCAGGTTTTTGAGAAATTTTGAAAAACTGAAACAGCATTTGAAAATCGGCCATATTTTTTATTAGTAAAAATTTTTCAAATCTGTAAAACTTTTAAGGCAACTTTTTTGTAGAATATGACCGAGAAGTCAATTTTTATTTTCTACGTTTCGGCTTTTTAGAATCATCATCAAATTTATTTTTTCATATGAACGCCATATTGGATTTTTACGCAGCCAAATAGTGCTTTTTATTTTGATTTCAATATGTATAACATGTCATAATTTAAGAGATTATAACCTCATTTATTTCAAAAAATAAATATTTTCTCAGTTGGCCTTGATTCCGGCGAACGTCATTTTTGTTTGTAAACAATAAAATATTAGTAACTGGCAAAATAGATAAGCTGAACAGACATTTTACAGAAATGGGTTTTGCAAACATAGCTATAACGTTAATACCGTGTTACAACATAATTACACGTAACAAGGTAATTGAAACAAATGAAAACAAAAACAATAAAAAGTGGCTAAACTAATATTCCTACTAAAATGAAGATGTAAAATAACGACTTAAAATTCAAAATGTTGTCCATTTTTCTCAACATAATATCGATATTTTTTAAATAGTCCTAACTTTCCTATAAATGGTTGACTTGGGTATGTGGCATTCTCCATCAACATCCCTGGCTGAAGATGTTTGATTTTCTTTAGCATCGTGTCGATTTTCTTCACGTACTTTTAGGTCGTGGTTTTTAAAACTTTCGAATTCAAGCAAATTTGTAACCAGTTTTCGAAAATATGTTAGTTTAGGATGCTGCTTTTCAGGAAAATTATCGAAATACGTTTGCAGCTATATAACATCTTCTGCTGCCATGACGATAACATTCGCATAATCACGAAAAATTTGTTTAAAGTAGATAAGTTATAAACTAAACTATATTTATTACTTGTTAATCGAAAAAAAAACATTTGGCTGCAAACAATCAATGGCGCCCATATGAAAAAGTAAAGTTAATGATGATTCTAAAAACCGGAAACGTAGAAAATAAAAATTGACTACTTGGTCGTATTCTACAAAAAAAGTTGCTTTGAAGAAGTTTATACAGATTTGAAAAATTTTTACTTATAAAAAAAATATGGCCAATTTTCGAAAATGCATGTTTCAGGTTTTTTTTAAATTTCTCAAAAACTCAATAGATAAACCATGTTAAACGGGATTACTTACTAACATAATTTCCAAAATTTCCCATTTAACCGATTTTCTATCTATCGTTTCCAAGATCCCCATACATTCCTCACCAATTTGGGACACACTGTATACAGTGTGTCTACTTAATTTTTCTACATATGGGTATTAGTCCAGTAAATAAAGGGACAAAGCTGTAAATAAATCCGTACAGTTTTACCTTGTGGCGCAATTCTTTGGTTTTCGGAGATGCTTTCAACATTAACTTGTGGGAAAGGACTGAAAATGGCTCCTTAAGGCCCGAAAAATGCCCTCCCCGCCAATATTTGCCAAAATATGCGAATTGGAGAATTTGTGTTTTGACAAAAAATTAAAATTGCGTTGTTATCTACAAAAATGGTCCTAATTATTATTTTTTTAATCAATAGATTTCGAAATCGGAACCAAAAGTATCATTATTTTGGCTCTACCTAGAATGCAGCTACTTATGGATTCACTTATAAGTAGACGAATTGTTCCATTACTTGGGCAATAATGTACTTTTTAATCATTCAAAGTTTATCGGAATGGAAAAACCCGTGCCTATATTTTGGGGTCAATAAAACATTGCAAGGTTCAGGCTTATGCGGACGATACGCAAATATCTTTCACTTTGACCATCGAAATTATTCAGGCATCAGACTTAGTCAATGAAATTTACGTATCTTAAGTCAGCTGTCTATGGAACACAACTTAAATTAAATCCTTCAAAATATCTCTTCTTGCTTTTTTAATTCCAAGAACAGCGTAGAATTTTGAGTCGTAATGTTAATATAACTCTTGACAGTAAAACTTTTTGTTAGGTCTGCAAAGAACTTAGGTTTGGTTTTGGATATGGAGCTGAGGTTTCGGGAGTATGTTAAGGCTTGCTTCAGAGATCATATTTATCATTGAAAATGTTGTATAGCAACCGTCATATACTTAATTTTGAAATGCGAAAATGCTTTGTGAGTCACTTGTTCTGTCTTTTTTTTAACTACTGTGATTTTATTTATGGTCCTTGCCTTGACAATTTGGATAAAAACCGGATAAAAAAGGTTCAAATACATGTTCACGTCTTTTTTTTGGATTAAGAAAATTTGATCATATTTCTTTTACTTTTTAACAACAATTGGCTTAAAATAAACAATCGCAGAATTTTACATTTGGGTAATTTTTTGATAAAATTTTTTAAAAATCCCGCTCTACCTCTGTGTTTAAAAAGTAAGTTTGTCTTCGCAGAAGATTTACACACAAAAATATAAGGTTTGGAAATAGATTGACGTTGCCCAGCCATCAGAGTGCCATGTTTAAAGGTCATTCACTTACAATGCAATTAAGATTTATAACTCTTTACCTAATGAACTTGTGTTACTTGATGAATGTAAATTTAAATTGGTTTTAAAAATATTTGCTTAATCTCCCAAAAATTTAGATAATTAATACTTTTTCTTTTATTGACAGTTTTTCTCAATTCTTCCTTATTTTAACTCTTTTATTCCTTCCCAATGTTTGCGGTGAGAGCAGTTCGTATTTAATTAGTTTTGTCTGTAAATTTTGTATAATTTTTATATTTCTTGCAAAAAATAACGTCCATATTTATTAATTATATTTCTTAAGATGTTATTTGCTTAGTTTTATCCACAGTGGTGCAAGGTTCAGTAGAGTAGCCTCCCCCTGGCTAGACTGCGCCTTGTATCTACTGCCATTTTTAATTGATTTTGTAAAAAAAAGATTGTATTTTTTTTCCCAAATAAAAGACATTTTATTATTATTATATTATTATCATTGCATATGAGCCTGGGTCAATTTTGATTTTTTTAGAAAATTAAAAAAAGCGGTGAAAGTTTTTTTTCGCATTATTTTAAGAGTATCTTATTAATTTATTGATATAAAAAAATGGTTTTGTTATTAACATTCCTTTTTATAATGAGACCTTAGCAAGTGTTTAAGGATCCCAGAAAATTTCCTTCACCATCTTTCTTGCGTTTTGATAAAAAATTGTTGTGCCCATCTGCATTTTTTAGCCGTTTCCGAAGTTCTAGGAAATCTGCCCAGTGTGAAATGTTATGTATTTTTCGACGGCCGTTTTTGCTAAAAATATTGGTTTTACGAAAAAAATGGTGGGAACCATTTTTGTAGATTTCGAGGTGATATTTTTTTTTCTTCTGATTTGCATATTTTGGCGAAAATTCAGGGAAACTCATTTTTGGGACTTTGAGGGCCATTTTAGCGGGTTCCCACGTCGGAATCGGGGATAAACTTTTTCTTGCTCGAAAGCATCCGCAAAGACCTAGTTGCACCACAAATTTATTTGCTTTGGGTACTTTCAGGTCTTCACTTACTGGACTTCTTGGTTATATTTACCAATTATTATTTAAAATTTACAGAAAATTTAAATTAGTACCAATTTGCTCCACCAATAATTTGCATAAATCTTTCACTTTCATCAAAGAACAATAGGCGTTTTCAGGTTTTTTTTTATTAGCTTATTGCAAAGCCACATGAAAATAAAGGCCAAAAATATTTTTCATTTTTGCCTCCGGAAACGCCTTAAAAAATCAATTTTAAGTTTGAATTTTATAGGCCGTGACAGTCACGGCCTAAATTTTCTATTGGTGGAATTTCTGCTTTGTTGTCAGCTTTTTGTTATTCGATCTGTCATCAAATATCGATATACGCAACATCTACAAGTTAGCGTTTCCTGTATATGTCATATTGTCAATGTCAACCTGTAAATGTAACCTCTAATATTTATTAATACTTTCTAATTTGTAAATAGTGTGTTCTTTCCAAATATTCAATTTATTACTATAGTTATTATTATCATAAACTTTCCTTGATATGAACCCTTTTACAGTAAATTTTCGTTATTTTATTCAAAATGAAAAAAAGTGTATTGTTATTATTTGCGAAACCAGAAGCCGGCCGAATTTAGGATCTTCAAAAATATTCTTTTCTCTTCAAAACAAGAAGATAGGAGAAAAAGCCTGGTGTGCTGCTGTAGGTATTGAGAAAATGCCCAAAGGACATGCCTATTATTGTTGTGAAACCATTTTGATGTAAGTTTTTATGTTTTATTCCAATTAAAACTATTTAGGTAGTCTGTCTGTGTTTTAGTGTAAAGTCTAAAAAACATTTCGCATTTTAGCATTTCGTTAAAATCGATACGATTGTCGATATCGATAGTTCCTAAACAGACTTGGCATCCATGTTGAATTTGATTGGTTAGGGAGTGGCGGGCTATTTAAATTACAATGATAATTAAACCTTCACTTAAACTAGAAAAGTAAGGGGTTTGTATTTTCCGTGTTATTTAGCAGGTTTGCTTAATTATTGTTTGTACTTTTAATTTTTACACACAACATTATCAATATCAATTGAGTGAAAATACCCTATTATTATCAAATACACCCATCCGATTATTCGGCAATAAATCATAATTATTTGATTCTTACAAGGACACGTCACACAATACGAATTAACAACAATAGCAGTACTATCTGAATTGAAGATCCTGCAGTCAGGTCTGTACCCTATTACTCCACAAAAAAATAGCTCATCTGCATACACATAACAATAGGATCGCCGAAAAGAGAAGATCAAGATCATTTCTGGTGACCCTGGAATACCTGTTTACAATGAAGGTAAGGAATTGCAGTACTGATTGTGATGAAGTAAAAAAAATTCTGGCAATTTACAAAATGAAGTATTTTTTGGAGGTTATCAAAAAACAATTGGAAATCACAAAGTTATATATATATATATATATATATATATATATATATATATATATATATATATATCTTTGCTGCTTTTCCTTCATATATATATATATATATATGCGGTTAACAAGAAGACAAATGGATCAAAAATTGTAAGATACACGAAAAAGTCATTCTTGATAAAGGAATTCAATCCAAAACCTAAAATGAAACAAGAGCAAGCAATTCTTTTTGGCCTTTTAACGTAAAATGTAAAAAAATAAAGCTTTTACTTCAAATTTACGTTTAAGAGCACAGTTTCGAACTAACTAAAGAGAAAATTTGAATTTATGAAAGATTAAAATGCAACATTTTTGCAAGTACGCATTTACTACTTTTTACTTGATTATTACCTTTACCTTTACCTAAACATTAATAAGGGGAAGTGTGCTAATGGAAAAAATGTGAAATGTAAAAAAAAATATAAATGTAAAATGTGTACTTGAGAAAAATTTTTGATTTTTAAATTTTCATAAATTCAATTTTTCTTCAGTAAGTTCAGAATTAGAATTTAGAAGTTAATTTGGAGCACACGTTTTTTTTTATTTATCATTTACGTTAAGACTGTTTTGCTTTTTCTTGTTTTGATTTTACGTTTTTGCATTTTTGAGACGCCCAAATATTAATAACAATCTATTTCTCATTGTAGATTATACCTTTTTATCAAAAATGACTTTTTTTTTTCGTATCCTTTAATTTTTGGTATTTGTCCTCTTGTTAACCACATTCGCGAATATATATATATATATATATATATATATATATATATATATATATATATATATATATATATATATATATATATATATATATATATATATATATATATATATATATATATATATATATATATATATATTTTACACTTTTTGTATGTATGCATATATATATATATATATATATATATATATATATACATATATATATATATATATATATATATATATATATATATATATGCTGCTCATATATATATATATACTACGTTTTTCCTTCACGGTAACTTTCCTACGTGTTGTCCTGAAAAGGACAGGTTGTTTGTTGACATTTCGATGAGATCACACTCATCTTCTTCTCAAACTTTTTCGGACGGTAGTCGAAACTGAACAGTTCAGTTTTGACTACTAATATTTTATGAGATGTTGTAAACTTTCCTTGTTATTTGCACATTTTCAAAATTTTTAAACCATTTATTTTAACTAATTGATTATTTTTTGGGTATAAGCTTTTTTAAACTTTAAAATAACAAAGTATTGCTTTACGTCTGGCACACCTACATGGGCTTTCTGAAAAGTTTTTTTTTATTTTATTCTGATAATTTTCGCAGAAATTTTCTGCAAAAGTATATATAACTAGGATTACAACTAGATATACAATACAGAGATATAAGCCAATTTACATCTCCAAAACATTATGATTCTAATTATTTCTTAATATGCATAAACTAACAATAACAAATAAGTAACTACTACACATAACATACACAAAATTTTAAAAAAATTAAACAAGTAATTGTATTATAATTCTTTTATTAAATCCAAAGATACGTTCCACTAAAGAAACATATTGCATTAACATTATTAATTGGTAAATTGGCCAATAGAAAACTGTCAGTAACTTGAAGAGAGTATTTTTAATTTTAGTTTTTACTAAAAAAAAATCTTGAAAAATAAATTATAACAAGAAACTCTGTGAGTCCCTATAAGATAGTTTTTATTTGTAGGGACAGATTTTTATTGTTTAAAAACTAAAATTTTCTCACACTCCTTATTTACTATTTAATTTAAATTATAGTATATATGACTTAGTTGTTGTTGTGTTTTTTGTTGTTTACCCAATCATTTATAATTATTTTTATATGAATCATTTTCTTTACAGTATATATATATATATATATATATATACATATATATATATATATATATATATATATATATATATATATATATATATATATATATATATACATATATATATATATATATATATATATATATATATATATATATATATATATATATATATATATATATATATATATATATAAATATATATATATATATATCCAGGTGTCAGGATAAGTCAAGTCAAACACGGACGGATATGTTTATTTTTACCTTTTGGGTCTATATTATAATAAAAGAAGGCAAATTTTTAGTTTTGAAGACCAACGTAGTTACCCCTACAACCACAGCTTTAAAATAAGTGGGTGGAAATCAAAACATGCGTCTTTCGGTAGATGGTTTTAGATACTCTTAGTCAATTATAAGGAAAATTATTTGCTCCTAACAATCAATGTTAAATTACATTTCTATTTTGGGTGTTGTAAAGCAAACGGTTGATACAATAGAACTAATTAATTTACTTATACCTTTTGTTCTTTGCGATTTCTTAGCCATTTTATTGATGAGTATTTTGATACATACACCTACACTGATGTTTAGGATTTTTGCGCCAATAAACGCATTTTTTTTTTTTTTTTTTAATGGATTTGTGGCACTTTTTAAATAAAATAGATTTGCCCTCCTTATAATATTTTTTTCATATACAGTATGTCCACGGAAAAGGTGTTGAAGGCTTTTTTGTTTGAGTTTTATTGAAAAAAAAGCTACTTTTGATAAAAAAAAATTTGCTACTTCTTGATAAGATTGTGATAAACATTAACACATTTTATACGCGGTTTCAGAAAATTGAAAAAACTTAATATGGTACAAGAGTAAGTGCATTTACATTTACTTGAGAAGATGTGGAAATAAGTTACTAGGAATAGTTGTTCAAAATTTAAAGGTAGTCTTTAATGCCAATTTTCAAAAAAATCGGCCTACTTTATTGCTTGCGATCAAATTTATTTTAATATCAATTTAAATTTTAATATCAATTTTATCAAGGTTTTTCTGTTAGGTAAGCATTAAATCTAACGATACTGCGGCTAATAAATTATAAAGCGAAGTGTCAATAAAACTGTCACTTACAACGCCTACTAGTACAATAATGGATTGTTAATTTGGATTTAGGTAATTAATATTAAAATCATTTCATCCTAGAGTATTATAAGTAGGCCGTTTTCGAAAATTGAGTACATTTAGAGACTATTTTTTAATTTTGAACAACTTTTCCAGTAACTTATTTCATATCTTCTCAAATAAATGCACTTTACTCTTGTACCATTTTAAATTTTTCAATTTCTGAGCTTCCGTATAAAATATATTTACAAAAATGTTCTATCATTTAATCTTACTCTTAGATGCCAACAATTTTTTTATCAAAAGAAATACTTTCGACATAAAATAAGAAATACCTTTTTTTCTCTTACTCCATAATTACTGTAGACCTAAAAAGAGAAAATAAATATTCCGAAACCTAAACTAACCATACGGTATTTCCTTTAATTAGCCCCTACTACGGACAAATACCAAAAAAAAAAAAGTTATTTAATGTTTGGCTGATTTACACAGACCATATAACTACCTACAATACTTTTGCATTCATATTTTAAAAACTAAACAGAAATTTATTCCATTTTAATCACACTTTTTTTTTTTCACAGGTCATTATTATAGCAACCATTTTGGGTTTCACTGCATCACGTGCGCACGTTTGGATAATCTATACCTTCCCCAAGTCAAGGTCCTCCTCTAATGGTCCCTTTGGAGGTGCATCAGTGGAGGTCTAAGTGCCCAAACATACTCTTCGGCAGTAAACCCAAGTACCTATTCTGAGGGGGAAGTTTCAACACTGACAATGATGGAGAAGGATCATATAGGTATGTAAGAGTAAATAATTATGGTACCATGCCACTCTTTTGGTCTTCACCAAATTGGCCCCCGCTGGAGTTTTCCCAAGAAAGTTTGAAGGCGCTTCTCTTAAGCGACCCCAATGCTATACTGGCCTATTCGATCCAAAAATGTCAGCTCACTATGAAAATAACTGTCAGATTCTGCGTTGTACTAAAATTTCACGAAATATTTTAATATGTTGCCTATACACACTAAAAATTAGTGTGTAGTTGGAAGACCGCAACTCTTTATGAGAGCCGAATTACCGTTTTTGGGTGCAACGGCGCGGCGCGTATGAAACTATATCCGCGCTGAACCATCAACCGTGATCGTCTCATCAACCCTCCTTCCAAGCCGAATTTGAGGGTTTCGTTGTGGTTTCGTCAGTTTCATGGTGGTTTTCGCCGTATTAATTTCGATTGTTTTGCTTTGTGTGATTATATTTTGTAGTTGCAGAAGTTTTTGAATTGATAAAAACGTCTTATTTTAGCGATACCACAAATGTTTGTGTATTTTGTGGACTTTAAAAAAATAATTTTTTACATTTACTTACTCTTATTCATTTAATAATTTAGTACATTTTTTTAAGATCAAAATTTCAATTATGGGCAAACCAGGCAAATTTTAATATATAAGTCCCCTAATTGAATAAAAAAAGTACAATTTACATGTTAAAGATCCTTTTTTTTTTTTTTTTTTTTTAAAAAAAATAGATTTTGTTCATCCACGTAAAAATCATACTTCTTTAAAATTGTTTATGTTCCCAAAGATAGGTGACACTATTTTTTTTTGTACTTTTAACAAATTATAAATTTATAACATATTGTTTGACCCTAACACAAATAACCAGTTCAAATTATAAAGTTTTTATTTTTCTTGCCCTTGCCGATTTCGATAATTTTTGCATACAGAGGCGCTGATTACAAATCTAAAGAAATTTTTTTTTGACGTTTTATTTTTTATATATCAACCTTAAATGAGACAATTAAATTAAACTTATTTACTATCTTGCCCTTTTTTTATCACCAAATTGGTAAAAAAGAAACTATCATACAAGTTTTAAAATTTAAATTTTTTAAAAAATCGTGTTTTCATTTATTTTTACTAAGATTTTTGGTAAAAATAAAAACTCCCAAAAATACCCGACCATTTAAATAAAGTCAAATAGGACGCCATCTATTCTTTCCATTTTTAAATCAGATATATAAAATTCAATATTACACAATAATTTTAAATATTCTTATAGTTCGTTTAAAACCAACATTTTTGTGCAAAAAAAACAGTGAATGTATAAGTTTTTTTTGATTTGATATTTGATGATGTCAACTTTATAGACAGTAACGGGGGATATAGAGTCGGACCTGACCTACTATTCATTGCGCAAACTCCACGGGCCTTTCCCCCCTATTCCGCTGCCCGCACGCCCACGCCTTCCATATACCTAAACTTCCTTGGGTTTTCAGAGTCAGAAATTTTTTTTACCTTAATTTTTTTTTTTACAATATTTTATATCCACATAATGTACATTACAAGTATCAATAGTAGTACCTTCCCCCAATATTAGATTTTTTTTAAACCCCAGTTCCCAAGTTCCTGTTTGCTCCTTTAACCAAAGAATCTATTTTGGAACCTAATGCTAATTTTAATATCAAATTCTTAACTCTTTTCTTAATAAATTGTCGCTTAAAAACCCTACAGTAACTTGGTTTTGTTCCAAAAGATACAACTACGAAAGCGCCAAAAACATCTCTGCTGAAGAGCAAGGCGACGCTAGGGGGAGACGGTACCAAAGCTCACGGTTCTATTCGTACATCTCCCAGAAGGCGAACGTCCCCCATCACTTATACCGCTGACGAAAATGGATTTGTTGCCCCAAGGATCCACATTCCCCCCCCTCAATCCCGGAAGCTATCTTGAAATCCCTGCAAGAAAACGCGCCTGAACCCAGGGGGGTATCTTGACGATGGCTCATACCATGGGAAGGATTAAATGAAGGAAAATACAAGGGGCGGGACAATCAAGGGGGATTTTAGTAGAAGTAGCAGCGTAGTTCTTCGGGAGGATACGCTGCTAATGGAGGATATGCTTCAATGGGGGGATACAAATACTAAACAAGTGGTTTTTCCATAAAACTAAACTTATGTACAAAAAATTTTTATTATTTAAATTTAATGCCAAAATAAAAAAGGGCCCAAAGAAAAAAAGGGGTTTTCTCTTTTTATTGTTATGCTACATAAAGCGCTTGTTCATTTAAATATTTTATAAAGACAACTGATAACCCAGTTCGTCTTGGACTACAAAGGCCCAAAGCTGTATCGACCACTAACAAAAAGGTTCGGTTCTTTACAAATCCGGGCAAAATAGATTTAGGAGTAGGGTAAGGCACAGGGCCCACGTGCTACAACTTACATTAAGCACAGCGATTTGGCGGTGAGAAGTCCAATATTAAAACTCAAAGAATATTAATTGTCAGGTAAAATTGGACTGTTAGTATTTACAATTTATAATTTTTATTTAAAAAGGGCGAATATTAAAAACCATATATTAAATATATAATAAAAAAGGTAATATTTGCATGAATGATAGCACTGGTCATGCCACATGAACTTAGATAGGTAATAATACTAGTTTAGGTACAGTGACGGCCATTAAATGTTGGGCAAAAACTTGGTCAAATTTTGGCTTTTCCCAATTTTAATCCTCTTTTTACCTTGTTTACTTTTAATAATTATAAATAAAAACAAAAATTTAAAAAAAAAAAAATATTTATATTTTAAAACTAACAAAATTAAAATTTTAAAAAATTTAAACAAACTTTTCCTTCCAAACAAGTAGCTATATTAACATGTCGAGAAAGAAAGTAAGATCCCTTTTCTTTTTATTGTTTTGTGGTTTTTTTTTTAACTTTTAAAAACCCCAAAACCCGTCATATTTATTGCGAAACGTGGGTCAAGAATTTAACCCATCAAAAGAAAGGGTCCCTTTATCTGCCCTTTGCTCTACCATAACGGATAAAAAAATAAAGAAACGCCTACATCTTGGGCAAAAAGCTCAGGAAGCTGCGCTGCCTTCGGTACCAAATCTAGATGGCACCCAGGAGAATTAAAAGCGATTTTTATATTTTAAATTTACACGGACGAGTTAAAGAAATAAATTTTATATGGTCTGGAGGCACCATATAAAATAAATTAGATTTTTTTATTTTTAAAAGACCAGTTAGTGGAGTAAAATTTGGAAGGAAAGTCGGGTTAGTTATCGAAAAAAAAAAAACCGGCGTAGAACAAACCAGACTTAGTGGGATTCTTTAATAAGGCAATCGTACACGAAATCACTTTTTTTCGACATTTTTAGTGTTAGAACATCTCCACTGCTATATCTTTAATAATTTTCATGCTATCAGGTTAATTTATTTTTAGATTAAAGTAGACAAAAGCGCTCGAACAACGTCCCACTTGAAGCGGATTTTTCTTTTTGTTTAATTTCTAAAATATTTCGGGAAAATAAAATTGTTTTTTTTTAGTAGCGTAATTAGGCAAAACGAGAAAAAAGTTTATTATTGAAAATTTATATAGAAAATGCTGCGTACAAATTGTGCTATTGTTTATAAAAAGTTTTAAAACAAAAATTTTTTAGATTCCTGTTATAGTATTGAGTCAGTGATATTTTTTTAACGGCCAAAGTCATATTTTTGCGCGCTTGGCTTAGCGAGCCTGCCGACTCAAAGATCTTACGGTCGTGAGTGTAGTATTAAGGTTAGTGATGTAAATTTCCGTATCCTTTTATATTCGGATTATACGTATTCGGAATAAAAGGGGATTCGTTCAATATGAAATACGTATCCAAAAAGTCCTTATAACTAGGCAACCGTAAATATAGAGCGCGAGTCGCACAGCTGATCCCCGGGACGTGCGGTGCGGCGGGCAATAAGGAAAGGATACGAATTCAAAGAATTTGGGTAATAAACGGGTTTTGGCGCAGCTGCTTCAAATTCCTTTTATTTTCAAAATATTTCTCTTTTTTTCCCTATGCCTATCAAATTTTTGTTCTGTTAAAAAAAAATATATAAAAAAAACCCTAACGGCGATGAGGTAAATAATAGGTTACGGTTAAAAATATATAACAGTATATAATTTTATTATTTTATTAATAGTTATAGCAAGGCAACATTAAAAAATATTCTTTTTCAACATAGGAAAAAAGATTATAAAACAACAGCTCTGCAAGTCAAATGTAAAAATATAACTTTCTGAGGAAACCCTTTTTTTTCCTTCCCTGCATTTTTAATTTATAAGTTTTTGAAATTTTAAATGGGTTACGTTAAACTCGAAAGGAAAAAAACAATACTGTTTTTGCTTGAAGGTCAAGTCTTCAAAAGTAACGCGGATAAAGTTGATTCTATTTTTTTGTTTTATTATCAGCATATAAAAAAGTTCGCGCAACATTTACGTTTCCGTGAGGGATTGACGAAATTATTAGCGCTTATTTTTCGCTTTAAAAAAATAAGTATTTTTTTAAAAAAAAAAAATAAGTTTTTACGTATGAAAAAAGGGTGCTTTAATTAAGGGCAGCGCCACCCCAGGGACAAATGGAAAAATCTTTATAAGACAGCTCGTAACGATTACGGATCCGATCGCATATTCGACCCCGCTCGATGCCGATCAACCGCAGCCTTTGTATTTTGTGACCGGCCGGCAGTTGGAAGAATTATCCGTCCCGTTTGATACCGAATACGTATTCAATTTACGGACTGATTCCGAAATATACGGATCCGTTTAAAATTCGGATTCAACGAAATTTGATTTCTATTCCCATCACTAGTTAGGTTTTATCAACAGGTTTAAACGCAAAATCTAGGGGGGTTAAGGTTTTGAAAAGGGAAAAATTTTTAAAAATCCAAAACAAGTGGGTAGATTTTTAACCCATACGAAAAATATCAATCATTGTTATTAATTACCCACCTAATTTTGTTTCCTAATTGTTTGGTTTATTAAACTTTTTGGTTGCTGTAAGAAAAACCCCCCACGGGATTCGTTATTTTGATTATACATTCAAATTTCATTATTTTTGAAAACATTTTTAGCAACAAAAAATTGCGGAAGCTTAATGTCTTTTAATTAAATTGAGAAATATAGTACATTAAATATAAGCTAGGGTTCGTTAAGCGTCTTTTTAAAACAAGAAGACATAATTCCTTCTATCTTTTGATGTTGATGGGTATAGGACCGTTGTACGCCTTTTCTTCTGGTAAAAGCTGGAATAACCGCGATCCGGTTCCTTCGTAAGTCGAAAGTCATTAACTTGCCCCATGTTTTGAATAAATGGGCGACATATTCAGCCTTTCTACGATCTGTATACTCAAACTCCATGAATTAGGACACCAAGAAATGCTGCTTTGATTCCACGTGGAATCTGACGAGATTGTGTTTCAACAGATATGGCATCTCTCTTATAAAACTTCGTCCACCACAACCCTTAAAGTCCAATATCAATATTTCAGTTTTCACCATTGATACAGTGAACTTTCGATGTGCGCTGCATATTAATTGGCCAAATTTCCCTGGGTTCATAATATCTGTCTTTTCTTTTTAGAACGCTAACCTGACTGCCTGCCAAAAGATCGATCATTGGGCAAAAAAGGCGAATGACCACGGACGGGCAATCGATGGTAGATGCTTATCAAATCGGCCTGTATCTACAAAGAGCCACGACATAAGCTTATCATTACATGGTTTCGATTTTAACCACACCACATGCATCTGTAAAGATGTAAAGAAAGTTCCGTTGAGAGGTACCTGAATATATATTGCCATAAAAACGAGCATGTTTCATTGGGGCCCTTTGATCCATGCCCTCGTGATAAAGATAAACGGCTTTCATCAGTTTTCAGATTTTTATGCAGAAGGGTACAAAAAGCTGTCGATAATAGAACATTTCCTGCACTGGGATACACGGAAGTGAAATGTTTTTGCATGTAATCAAAACATAATCCAAGAACGTCATCTCTTGTTTTACTGAGCTCTTGAACTTCTTTAATACTGGCGTAAAATTTTTCGCTCTTCTTTTTTGTGTACTGCTAATTCTGCCTTTGCAGTTATAACACAGCAGTTGCATTCAAGTCTGGTTTCTGTATTCTGATATTAAGCCTTTCACATTCACAACAGACGTCAACTTGGGGTCTGCCAAAATGCAAATAGAAGTATTCTTTGAAAACTTTATAATAAAATGATTGTTTTTTACTGTTGAAGATGGAAAACGTTCTTTATAAAGCTTATACGTGTTTTGATATTTAATTCTGCTGGCAAGTAAAGGTACTCATGGAAGCATATTGTGATGTCTTAACCGGGAAAACTTGAGATGTGCTCCACATGACTTCATTAATAAGAATACCAGGTGTATTGTTTTCTGGTTACCTTGTTTTTCCTCTCTGATCGGAGGGGATGGTTCTCTTAAACTTAAACGCTGCAGTCAAGAAATAATGCGCTGATTTTTACAGAATAGATACTCATAAAGCTTCTTTTTTGCAAACCAGTACTGGAATCGGCAACTTTACATAAAACTTAAAGAAGCCTGTTTAGGTTTTTGTTTCTGGGGATCGTTTTGTTCGTGGCCTTTTTTGTTTAATTGGTACAACCTCTATGAGACCATATAAAAATATATCTTATATAGTTTTACTGTTTAAGACCATATAAATCAGTAAATGCCTGGATTCGAGTCTGTTCATCAATATTTTCAAAACATTTTTAATGCACAAAGACAAGACTCACCGGGTGATTTACCAGAAACAGAGACGCCTTTATAATTTTTCATAAGACAAGCCTTTTGTACGACTGCGTTTGATTTTTTGCGCTCGAGTTTCATTTCTTACGCCTTTCACTTTTCTTTCTGATCTTCTACTTCTTCACGTTCACTTTCAAAGCATCTTAATATTAAATTGATATTATATTTAGGAGTATTGCACGGCAATTACAACAGCACGTTAAAAATAACTTCAAGCTAATAATGAGACAAATAACATTTGTCATTGAACAACTATGTTAATGTCGGAATTTTGAAATCAGTGTTACCAAATATTAAAAATTATCGTTTGAGTAAGAAGGGAATAAGTCAGAGACTTGTTCGGTTTCTTGCCCGGCTGTTTCATATTATATATTTTACAAACGCATAGACTGACATATTCTTTTTCTTAACTGATTTGTAGGTCTTGCCATAAATAACCTGGCATTCATTAAAATCGCCATACTGAAAAAACCTGACTTGTTCCTTTCTTAATTAACCGATTCATATAAAGAAATCATACGATGCCGTTCTTTGACAGTGTCTGAATGCTGCTTGAATAAGCAATGTTGCCAGACTTTTTGTAATAATAATTTGTTATAATTAAAGGTTGTTTTTATATAAAAAACTAACCAGAACTAACAAACGACAACTTTCAAACTATTACCTAGTTTTTGGTTAGTTCGGTTGAAAGGTTTTCCTCGTTAAATTGTAAAAAAGTGATTAATTATAAATGCGCCGTTCTGGTCGGTCATGATTAGTGCTGGTTGATTAAGCGGCATTTTCCCTAATTATATTTGTAACAAGGCTCGAATTTCAAATTTTTTGATTTAATGAAAATTATCCTAATGGTAATGGCAAAGTTTTTTATTATAAATTAATGATATTTCCGTTTAGCAACATTGTAAACGTCTTAAAAAAGAATTTTATGTAAATCGTATATAGTTGAAAATAAAATGTCAAATAATGATGACCAATTTTTTAGAATTTTATTGCGCTTTTCTTGAGTGAAATACACATCATCACTTTGCATTTTGCTTTAAATTACATTACCAAATTTAAGAAAATCGCGTCCAATTCTGTTGGTGATTTTTCTTTACCGAACCCAAAAATGTAATATGTAAATAGTTATTTAGGCGCTTCATTATTAGAATTTTTCGTAAATTTAATCCATTTATGCCTCAAAATCTTTAATATTGTTATTGCAGGAACAGAGATTTTACACTCTAACAACATTTTGAGCCTTCTTTTACACAAGTACATGTTGGAAATTTAATTTTGGGTTGACATGAAGCCTTGCACTACGTATTATGGCAGCTTAATAAAGTTTAAATTTTGGACATTTTTTAGGAAGTAAAGGTCTATCTGAACATCACTACCAATACTCGCAGAAAGGTAGATATTGTCGAACTATTTTCCGGATAGGTTCGGAACCCGTTTCCTATTTTTGTGCGATTTTATGTTTCTTTCAGAGGTAGTGGCTGTAACATAATTTATGATATTTCTCATCAAATACGTAATTTAGATATCATATTAATGTCATTTCTATTCCTGGCAAGCTTTATTTTTTTGATAGGTAGAAGCTTTTCTACTACCTAAAAAAGACTCAATTACAATGTAAAAAATAAATACTCCTAAATATTATTTATAAGGATAAAAATTAAATTCGTATTTTGTTTCAGTACAAAATATATAAACTAATATGAGGTACCAACTATTCTATGTAGGTACCTAATAATATTTAAATAACTTGTTTAAACAATTTTTTTTATTTAACTTTCCTGCCCTTCTTTTGTATTTTTACTATTGTTGCAAATAAACACGACACTACGATATTAAAGGCTATCGCATTTAAGTTTAGTGTTAAAATAATTTGAAGGACCGGGGGGGCCCGCCACTGTCTGATTAAATATGATAATAGTTAAGAATCTGTGTAAGTTTTTACGTCAGTCTTTATGTTTTTTTTTATTTAATTTCGCCATTTAAAATATCTTTTTTTTTTTTTAAAAGAATTTTTTTTGCTGGATTGTCCTGCTTTTTTTCAGCATGATAGTAATGATAACAACCCTTGTATTCTATAGCGTTTCTAAACCCTTTTTTTGGCCCGGACCCAAAAATTATTATTGTTTTTTAATAAGAAATTTTTTTTTTTCGCGGATCAAAAATTTTGTCCGACCAGAAAAAATTTCACCGGGAAACCCCCGGCCATGGTGGCCCCGGACCAGCGGTTGAGAAAAAGCTGTTCTAGGTTTTTGTAAAACAGATTTGTACCCAAAAAAAAACAACACAATTTTTTCCCCCAATAACCGTTTCATTGTTTTAAAATTTTAAATACATACACACACTCAAAATTTTCCCCACAACCACCACTACTAATGTATTACTTAACTACGCACGCTATCCGCATGCGGGGCTATTAGTCCCGATAATACTTTTTAAGCTGAAAAAAATCGCTTTTTGCCAAACGATCCCGCTCTAGGAAAATTTTTTTAAAAAACTTTTGTTATTATTTGCTATATTTTTTTGCTGCTTTATGAAAATATTTTCAAAAATAAAAAAGTTTATCCATTGGTAAAAAATTTCAATCCCAAAAAATATTTATTTTTAGTTTATATGATTTTTAGAGGAATGAAATATTTTTAAACTGTTTATAGGTTAAAAGTTCAGTTCTTTAATTTAACAAAAATTTTTTCGTATCTTTGATATTTTAAAAATTTTTGCGAGGGAAAACAAAAAAATAAATTTTTTTTTTAAAAAAAAATTTTTAAAAAAGTTCGAGACCCAAAAAATGTCGTAAAATACGATTTCATGTGCGGTGACATACTCAAAACCTAAAGGTTTGATCGGGTTCTACGCCAAAAAAAAAAACACGATAGACTTACGGAATGCCCCCTTTTAACAGTATAATGTTTCTTTTTATAAGGGAAACATAATGAAGTACTACAGTATGGCTGGTAAAAATGATTTCTTACACAGTTTGTAAAGTACATTTTAATTAACAGTTTTTACACACAATATATGTCGTTTTTAGTTTTCTTTAGCGCCTGGTTTATGGGTATTTAACTTCTTTTTTGTTACTTATGTCAGTTGTTATTTGAAAAATTACAGTACCGTTTATTGATATCAAGAATAAATTACTGCCCCGACATCTATTTACTAAAACTAAAAATAATAAATAGTTCTACAGGAATCACAAGGCGCCAGGAAGCGTAGACCATCAGCGGTAAAACTGGCACCTCAGCATTATTCCCACATACGCTTGACCAGCGGTTTGGCGTCAGTGCATATGTTTTATAACTTTAAGGGTTGTTTTTACTGTAAAGTATACCAATATAGCCAGTTTACCGAAACCTACATTTATATAATAAAGTTCACCCAAAAAAACACTGGACATGGGATGGAGTTTAAAATAGAGAGTGTCTTTTGATGTTACAACAGCAGAGTCTACTCCTTCTACGGACTGTATAAATGTATTTTAACTTAAAATGTGTGTACATATTTGTAAATATTTTCGAACATTGGCACTTTAAAATAAAGAATTTATAATTTTTTGCGTTTTTTATTCTTTTCCGAAATTTTCTTACATTTCTTTAAATTATTTTAGGATTTTTTGACCAGGTTTCTATTTTAAAAAATAATCTGAACATCTTTTTGCATTTTCTTTTAAAATGTACCAATAATTTGCCTGTATATTTCCTACAAAATTTTACATTTCCTAATAAAATTTCCAAAAACTATTTAAAGCCTCATAACTACATTGCGCCAAAAAAGTATCACATCACCTCTATTTTTACAAAAAGAAACAAAAACCTTTTCTCCTCTAAAAAAGGAGCTAATAAGATAAACAAAAAGTTAAAACGTTAAAAAAAAACAAGGCTTCAAGGTTTCTATAATAAAAAATCTGCTACTATCGGTAAATCTTTCCATAGATTGTGCATTTTTCCACAAAGCAACCTATGTTTTTATGTTGAATAAAATACAATACTTCTGTTACCGAAATTCAACGAGCAACTTAGAGAAATAGAGTACCAATTAGTGATAGAAAAAAAGAATCTTTCTAACTTTTTTTTGCGTATTAACAAAAAAACCATTAATATTTTTAAGGCCTTTATTATGGCATTGACACATTACATAACAAAACTGTACATAAATATAATAAATAATATTGTCTTTCTCAATTATCAAAGTTAGTATTTGTATCCTCCATTTGAAGCATATCCTCCAGCAGCACCGGAGTTTCTACCGAAACTTCCAGCAGATTGTCCTTCACCCTTGTATTGTCCTTCGCTTAATCCTTCACCACGGTATGATCCTTCATTAAAAATACCTTTAGCTTCAGCCGCAGCATTTTCTTGAAGGGATTTCAAGATAGCTTCTGGAATTGGAGGTGGGGTGGGAATGTGAGAACCTTGAGGAACGAATCCATTGCCGTCAGCAGTGTAAGTAACAGAGATGTGTTGTCCTTCGGGTGATGTGTAGGAAAAGGAACCGCGAGCTTGGGTACCTGCACCACGGGCTTCACCTTGTTCTTCGACGGAGATACTATTTCCAGTTTCATAATTGTATCTAGTGATAACATCATTTTTATTAGTTTTCTAACAGAACCAAAAATCCTTTAAATTATTTTTCACATACAACAAATGTTTACCTGTAAGATCCTTCTCCATTATTATCAGACGCAAACTTTAGGATGGGTACTTGATTTGCACCATTGGCTGAATAAGTTTGAGCACCATTTGAAGAACCTCCAAAGGCATTAGAACTGGACCTTTGATTTGGAGGAAGGTAGAGATTATCTAAACGGGCACTGGCTGCGAAACCCAATATGGCGGCTATAAGAATTGTCTGCAAAAAAATAATATGTCATAAACATAATAAAAATAATATTGCTTTATCCCATGTAAATCTTAAGGGGGTCAATTATTGTTTTCTCTGTACATTTTACAGAAAAAATGTAAAATTACTTTTTGAAGAGACCACCAGAAATTTTAATAAGCATATCTTGAATTATTCAATAAAATGTAATTGTAAAATTATCACAATTTCGGTTCAGGTAAAACCAAACAGACACCGGTAAAATAAGTCTTGTCCCTGACATGAGGAAAAGTGTCAATAAATCAGTGACAGTCGGTATTTGAAAAAAATATATAATTACTCAATCGAGGAAAAAGTATCCATAATTAAGTGGCATTTTGCGGGAAACAGTTTTGGAGCAGTATCTGAAATGTTTTCAGTTTATTTCCCCACCAAGCTCATTCCGTCCATTTCAACTATTAAACGTATTGTCAGTAAGTTCGAGTCCAAAGGTACCGTAATAAATAAGTGTAAATGTTCAACTCAAGATATCGAATCTAGAGCCGAAGAAAGAGAGAACAGAGATCTTAATATTCAATTGAGTGTGGTTAGAGAGTACCTGAAAATTATTTTAACCGGCAATATTATTGGTCCACGGTACCGGATTCTTTGGCCAGTCAGGTCACCTGATCTTTTACCAAATGACTTCTTTCTGTGGGGTCACTTATAAAAGTGTAAAATTTGAGAATCTAAACCAGCTACAAAACGCTTTTTTTTTTTTTATCTTGGGACAGTCCACGAAGGCTGATGCCTAAGTACTAACGTACCGTGGGTGTCTTCAGTGTGGTGAGAGGGAGTTTGTTCACACGGGACTTAAATTTTTGGAGATTGGGAGGAGAAGGAAAAACTTCTGCGGCAGCAGGTTCCATAGTCTTGACACTCTAGGAATAAAGGAACGAAGAAAGCGGGAAGTTCGGGGCCTCTAACTGAACTGTAAAAGGATGCATAAAAGTTGCACTACGTGTTGCTCTGTTGGGAGCTGCCAGAGAAGGAATAATACTGGCCAATTCCTCTGAGCAGAAGCCGTAAAATACCTATAGAAAGAGCGACAGATCTCCTACAGCTCGACGATGGGCAAGAAGAGGAAGCCTTTCTGTGAGCATTGGATCATTAATAAGCGAACAGCTCTTTTTTAATGGAGTCCAGAAGGCTAAGTGTTGTAGGGGACGCCATTCCCCAGACATGAGAACAATATTCCAAAGAGGGTCTGATTTGGGATACATACAGAGTGTACAGATTGGAAGAAGAGAAATATTTTCTGGCTCGAAAGAGGAATCCAATCTTTTTTGAAGCTGCCGAAGCAATGGATGAAATGTGTTTGTGCCAGTTGAGGTTATTCTCAAAAGTAACGCCGACTAGATTAAACGACTCTTTGTTCTGCAGAACTTGGCCGCTCATATGTAAGGGATGAGCATTCGCAGGCTTTTTTCGCGACAGCGAACATGACTGTGTTTTTGAGGCATTAAACTGGACACGATTTTTGGCACCCCAATCCAATATAAGTTTGAGGTCTTGTGAAAGAGATATCTGCATTGACCTGCGCTTGTTTTCAAAATCAGAATTACACGGTGGCTTAAGAAATTGAATACTAGAGTGGAGGGTACTATCGTCAGCAAAACTATGAATGGGATTGATTGTGGAAGAGAGAAGATCGTTAATGTGTAGAAGAAACAGCGTGGGTGCCAGCACGGAGCCCTGGGGCACCCCAGCATTTATTTGGTAGAAGCTGGAGGAATGACCATCTACACTAACTGATATACGTCGATTAGAAAGGAAACTGGAAAACCAAGAGCAAAGCTTAGGTGGAAGACCGTAAGAAGGAAGTTTGTTAAGAAGCCCATCATGCCAGACCTGATCGAAAGCTTTGGATATGTCAAGAGCAACGACCTGGGATTCACCAAGAAACTCAAGGGACTTGTTCCAGTTCTGTGAGACAAAGGAAAGAAGATCAGCTGTGGATCTACTGTGACGGAATCCATTTGTCTATCATGTAAGATCTTATGTTTTTCCAGATACTTTAAGATTTGGGAATTAATGAATTTTTCCATTACCTTGCAAACAACTGAAAAAAGAGATATAGGTCTATAGTTAGAAGGGAGACTTTGGATCCTTTTTTGGGGACAGGTTGCACACGTGCAGCTTTCCAACTCTCCGGGAAAATGCCCGTGTCGTAAGAGATTCGAAAGAGGCGAGTTAAGATGGGTGCAAGCTCGGGAGCACATTTTTTTAAGACGATTGCTGGTATGCCATCCAGCCCAGACGATTTTTTAGTATTAAGAGAAGAAAGAATACGCTTGATCTGTTTGACTTAAAAATTATATCGGACATTTTATGAGAAACAGGGACAACTGTTGGAAGAGGAAGATTCAATAGGAGGATCAAGCGTAGAATTGGCAGCAAATTGTTTGGCAAATAGTTCGGTTTTTCCCTTTTGGGAGGTAGAGACAATTCCATCTTCAGAGATTGGGGTGGAAAATAATTTGTGCAAAAGTTCTGGCTATTTCGTTAGAATGTAATAATATTTCGCAATATCAACTTAGCAACGTTAAAAATGAATTTTATGATCGATTGGGATATTGTTGGGTGGTTGTTTAAACATTTAATAAATTAATGTTTCTATTATTTTTAAAAAAGTTATAATATTTTATTTAATTTTATTTTTCCACACCCAGTAAAATATTAAGAGTCCAGTTCTCTCTTTTTTCGGATCTATTGTCGATCTTTTGACTACAAATATTTATTGCGATGGCTTTGGACTCGAATTTACTGACTATAAGTTTAATGGTTAAATGGATAAATTAAATATTTTGGTATTAAAGTAGAACATAGATTTGAAAGATGAAGTTGAGAATTTTGTCTAGTATGGTGCAGAGAATTGAGTATTTTTAAACAAATATTTTTTATATAATAAAGATACTTTTTTAAATATAAATAAAACTAAAAGTAAAAAATATTTTTATTATACGTAATGATTTACAGGTAAACATAAGTCTTTGGACTTAGCTTTACGAATATATTAAACTGCTCACACACTAAACATAATAAATACACTAAATATAATAGATATTAAAAAAATCCTTACAAATAAATGCCGTATTTTATAGTTTATTTATTTAAAGCAAAACAAATAAATTTTAAAATGAAATTTTTGCCCTTTTTCGAAAATTTTTTTAACTGTTTTCCAAACATATTTCGTTAAATGTCCAAAAGCAATTACCATTCTAAATCAAGCCAAAAATATCCGGCAAATCTGAGCAAAATCCTATATTACAAGTACCCATTTCTGTATTCTTTTCTCTTGCAGATTTAAAAATAATTTCCAAACTTAAAGCAACAAGAAAAAAAGATATAAAACATGTAAAATCGATCATTTTTTCTGATCATCTTCCCAAATTTTTTTTTAATAACTTTATATCAAAATGTTCCCCTATATAACCTTCTTGAAAATAAAAATTAGACAAAATTCGGAAATACCCTAAACAAGATCACTCATTAAAATATTGTTGATATATTTTACAATTACTTTTGTATACCTATCGGATAACACCTGCCGTTTACAGAAACTTAAAATCAAAAAATGCCAAATATATTCTTAACCGTTTTCAAGATATTCTTGTATAACCGTAAACCAACTAAAACTACCCTATTTGTAACCGTACCTGCTTCATTTTTAAGTTTTTAAATCTAGATGAGTAACTAGAATGAGATCACTTACTGAAATGATGTTTATGTATTTTCGCAAATTCTTTTTTATACTTTTTTAACCCCACCTGCCGTGTGATGTTACCAAAACTAAAAATGTTAAAACGGATTTTAATACCGATCAGGGTCAAAACAAATGATCTTGATCTTCTAAATTATTTAATTCGATTGTCTAGATCCGTGAGGATGAATCGATGTAAATGTAATCGAATATTCTTATTTAAAATATCAATTTCTTCTTTTTCTGATGGTATTTATGGAATTTAAAAAAATACAATATTATCTCTGTAATGATTTTTTCGTTTTAAAAACTGTTTATGTAGTGAACATTTTTTGTAGAAATAGTTGGGACAAGAAACTGTCACACCTATTTTTAAAGAGAGTTGGCTTTTCCTGAAAATTTAAGGAAATTTAAATATAGGGTTAATAAAACTGACTTTTTGTTTTTTTTTAATAAAAAGATTACGGAATATCTCAAAAACGGTTTTTACAATATTTTTTAAAAACCAATACAATATAAATCACACTATAATAGCTATTTATGTATCAAGGGCGTTACTGGGACTATAATGCCCTGAAGGTCGAAATAGGTTTCGACCTGATGGGCATTATAGTCCAGTAAAGCCCGTGGTGCATACAATGCTTTATGTTTTACCCAAAAAAGAGTTTTTCAATGACTAATTACATTGTTTATTCGCAATATAAAAAATAAGTTGCACCTGTACCTGTATACGTAAGTAGATAATGACTGGTGTTAAGTTTGACTTTGATGTTTCTGTCAGTTAGTCAGTTGGCATTTTTTATTTAACGATTTGCTCAAAATGGAAGAAATTCCACAAAATATAAGAAAAAAGGCCATAAAAGCGACCGAAAATCTTTTGCCAGTTAAATCAAGGCAACAGTATGATCGGGAGTATGGCATATTTGGTATTTGGAAAGATGCGAACGCAATTCTTCAAATAACCGAAAACGTTTTAATGGCATATTTCCAGGAACTGGTAAGTTATTGATTTTATTTTAATACATATGTTTAACAAACTTTATTATTTTTAGTCGGAAAAATACAGTCCGAACTCTCTCTGGACCAAGTATTCCACCCTAAGGTCTACGTTGATGGTCTATGAAAATATAGACATTTCGCAATACCATCGTCTCATATCTTTTTTAAAAGTTAAGTCGAAAGGATACGTCCCGAAGAAGTCTAAAGTTTTGGAAGGAGAACAAATATTAAAATTTATTAAGAAGGCTCCTGATGATATCTACTTGGTACACAAAGTCATATTGGTAATGGGTGTTTTTGGAGGTTTAAGACGAGATGAGTTGGTCAGAATGACCATTGATGACATTGAAGATAGAGGAACAGTCTAGGTTATAAAGGTACCAGAAACTAAAACTTCAACTTCAAAAAGTTTTACTATCATTGAAGAAGATTTAGGCGCTTTAAATTTAAAAAAAAGTACACAACATTAAGACCAGCTGGAATAAAGGAGCGAAGATTCTTTCTTACCTATAGAAAGGGTCGATGTACAGTACAACCCATTGGAAAAAATACCATAGGAAGCGTCCCAACATTGATCGCAAAATTTTTAAAACTGGATAATGCAGAAGCTTACACCGGCCACTGTTTGCGTCGCACATCGTCAACTTTACTTGTTGAGGCAGGTGCTTCGTTTGAAACGCCAAAACAACATGGGAAATGGAAAAGCTCTTCAGTAGCTGAAGGATATATAGAAGAAAGTATTTCATCCAAAAACAAAGTAGCCAAAATGATTGCCAATTCAGTTAATTCCGAGGTTAATTCCGTATCGACTATTGAAAATTCTTTAATGGACTGTTCTTCTATACAAAATAGCGTTAGTGCTACCACCGCTGCTACCATCACAAAAAACACCGACCATTCTATAGTGGGATCAGCTACATTTTCCGGGACATTTCAAAATTGTAATTTTTATTTTGGAAATAAAGTTTAATTTTTAGTATTGTTTAAAGAAAAAATTATTTTTTTATAAACTTGATCTTTATTGTGAGAGAAATAAAATTGGATAAGCAATAAAATTTCCATATTAGCGCATTAGGGCATTATAAGCGGGCATTATCATAATGCCCCTAATAGGTGTGATAGCAGGTATTATTGCTATCATAACATATTCCGTTTCTAGGTATTATAGATCAATAATAGATAGGTAAAACATAAAAAAATTTAAAATTACCCTTAATTTTTTGACCATTTTGTTAAAAAGTATACTGATTTTTGAAAGTTTACCAGGGCTGTTTGTTATTAAGAAACAGTTTTCACTATTTTATTTTTTTTTACGTAATCGCCCTTATGGATATTAATTTTTTTTCCAGCTTTTTTATAACTTTAGGACGATCGTCAAAAAAATTCAAACTAGTGTGAGGGTTTAATCGTTTTCTCTTGAACATTTTTCGGCCCTTGGACGTACTTGAGGGTTGAAAAGGGGTGCGGCGATGCCAAATGTATTGATAAAAAATATTTTAAATATGTTCAGTTTAAGTCAATGAACAGATGTTTTATCTTTCTAAATTATCTGTAAGCACTGAATTGCGTTTTTGAAAGAATTAAGATTTTTAGTTTTTAATTATTTTTTTATAGCAAAACCAGATATAAAAGGTACAACATATTTTAGAAATATTTTAATACCATTTAGAAAAAATCTGTCCAAGTCATAGATTCTGTTCCGTATAAGGAATTTTCTGGTTTAATGGGTTTAAAAAAATGATTTTTTTGCATAAATTGATTTCTTACATAATATGTCTATAATCTGGCGATAAAGTGATTTTTCAAAATTCAGGGGTTCGAAAGGCTGACCCTGTTGTGTTCTGTCGGCTTGATTATTTTAGTCTTCGTATCGCAGAAGGTACTCCAAAGAAAGCTTACGAATGGAAGAAAATAAATAGGCAAAATGAGAAATAAAGATGGAAAACTAACGACCAACAGAAAGGTATTATAAAATATAGTGGAGGAATTCTATATACTTTTACAAAAATCAATATGATGATAGTGACGGAGAAAATCCTGAACCCGAAATCAAACTTCGAAGGGGGGCATTGTCAACCAAGGATCAGAAGAGCTTCCTGATATTACGCAACAAGTTTTATTTTTCGTCTTATTAAAAATATTTATATACCTTTTTATCTAGACAAGTTACTACAACTGACCACAACTAACCACAATACGTAAGTAATCCACTAAAATTATTATTTTATATTCACAATTATTTCGTGGGAACAAATAACAATAATAGATAGACTTTAGGTTAGCCCAAATCAATTATTTTTCCAAAAAGTTTCACTTTAGAAGGGAGTTAGTTTTAAATATCCTTTATAATACAAAAATTAATAAACAATTCTTAAAATCTTATAAATTAATTAGGTATACTTTTTAAAATTCACCGTAGTATCTCTAACAAATTACGAAATAAGATCAGAAAGGCAAAAATTAACTTTTTTTTAAAAAAATTTTAAATTTTTTTGACTTAAATGAAAAATGTTAGAATTTTTTCTAAAAATAGTAATTGTAAATGGGACATAAGAAGTTAAAAGATATATTCGAGAAAATGGACAGTCCTTGCCTAATAATTTTAAGTTACCTAACCAAAAATGCCTTGTTTAACGTTTATGACGCAATAAAGATAGGAGGCCAACATCTACTGCTAAAAATAAAAGAGCTGTTTAATCTCTGTTCATTCAATATTAAGGTCCCCAAAAATTGGCATTATTCCATTATAATACTGCTTCACAAAAAAGGAGATATAGCAGAACTAGAGAACTTCTGACCAATAAGCCTCTTAAGTCACCTTTACAAACAGTTTACTCGAATTATATCCACCCAAAATAAAATAGATTTCTATCAACCTGTGGAACAGGCAGGCTTTCGTCGTAAATTTGGAACAAATGACCACCTCCAAAGCGTCAAAACACTTTTAGGAAAGATTCGATTGTCAACAGACCCTTGGTAAGGACATCCGTGGACTTCCACAAAGCCTTTGATACAATAGAGCTAAATGCATTGTGAAATGCACTTCAACAATGTAGAGTCGACTACCGATATACCAAATTCATCCATAATATCTATAAAAATGCAACAATGACGTAAAACTACATGAAAATACCAACCTCATAACTATTGAACGTGGTGTTGGCAAGGCATCCTGATGTCCCAGTGTTTATTAATATGGAGAGGCATTTAAACAATTGAGCTGGAGTCAGAGAGCTTAAAATATAGATGCAAGAACCTAAACAATTTCTTTAAAGTGAATTGATCGAATGAAATCCTGTTTGCAGGACCTGCAAGAGGTGTGTGTTGAAATCGATCTTAATAAAATATGTTAAAAACAAAATTCATGACAAACCTTGTTCCCAGTGTGGCTTGAAGATTGGCGGACTAAAATTCAAATGGTAATAGTTATGTGTACCTTGGCATAATTAGCATCTCAAGTGTATACTAGACTTACAAGCTAAAAAGAAGGCTCACTTTTCAAGAAGTGACTAAATTAGATCATGTCTAATCTTAAAAAGAAGGGTTTTTGATCAGTCGCCAATGACAAACGGCTCAGAAACCCTAACACCGCAACAGCAACAGCTAAAAAATAGAGTTACACAGAGAAAGATGGAGAGATCCATGCTTGGTGTGATCTTGAGGGACCACATAAGAAACGAGGATTTGCGCAGAAGAATCGGTGTCAGTGATGTCGTTGAAACTATTGCGAAGCGTAAGTGGAACTGAACTGGCCACATTGCAAGGATGCGGAATGATCGGTGGGAAAAGAGGCTTCCTGAGTGGAGATCTAAAACCGACAAGCGAAGTAGAGAAAGACCGCTACGCGTTGGTCGGACGATATTAAGAGAATCTGCAGTATCCAAACAGCACAAAATCGATTGGAATGGAAAATGATTGGGGAGGTCTATGTTCAACAATCGAGGGCTAAATGATGATGGTGATGATGATGATCGCAGATTAATGGTAAGTTAGGATTTTTATAGTTATAATTTCAAACGCGTTTTTCTCAAAACTATGTTTTTTAAACTCTCCCCCATCATATTTCGAGAATGACTTGGCCGATTTATTTCAAATATATAGGGTCGTCTCAGCACAAATATTAATACAAAAATTATAAACTTTTTTTATAATACTTCATTTTGTGTATTTAGGCTTACAGATTAAAACCCCACCGATTTTTTAAGTTTCAGATAAGCCAGTCTGGTTCGATAAAGTGAGCGTCCCTTTTTTTGAGGCAGGTGTCTTGAGAGCACAATAACTTTGTTTCTAATAAATATTTTTCGTTAAAATTTATTTGTATACTCTTCAAACACTTATAGACAAATTATAAAAACTCCAAAGTTCTATTTCTATAGTGGTCCCCACAAATCCCAAAAAAAACATGAAAATCAGACCGTCAAACCAGAAAACCTCCTTAATGCAGTATTTTAAATACTGATGGTATTTTTAATTTGAGACAAACATATTTCCTAGATGTTTCATTAAATTCTTCTAGTTGCTTAAACAATAGCGTTAGATATTTAAAATCAAGATCAATTTCAATAACCCTGATCGTAGAATTGATCCACTCTAACTTGACATTTTCGGGTATCATCACACAATGATACAGGTGGGGTTAGATTAGTATATATTTGAGAACCAAAAATACAATCATCAAATCCAAAAGTGTTCTTATCTAGTTATAAATCTATTTTAATTTATATACTTCTAAAGAATAAATTAAAAATTAAAAATAAAAATATGCAGGTAGGTTTACTAGAGAAATTATTTTTTTAAGTAGGATGTATTTTTTTAAACCAATGCATAACTAGAGTAAGCAAAAAACAGATTTTTTTTAACTGTTTACTCTGTATGTGTGGGTGTATTTTATAGCCCAGTCAATATATACATGAGGGTCAGAATCAACCCTTTGAGCCATAAAATTTTGTTTAATTAAGCTGTTTAATTTTTTTTTTATTTTTTATGCACCAACAAAGATTTGTCTTAACTTTAACAATGAAACAATTAGCAAAAAGAGACAAAAGTAAGTGTCAAAATTTTCAAATAAAACTTCCTTCTGTATCATCTTGATAGATGTTTTTGTAAGAACCATATGAAAGGTCAAGTATTACACATAGACAAATTATGTGTTTGTATGTAATCATATCAACGCCCACATTTTTGATGCGAACGAAAATAATAAAACTTCAATTATCGCTGAAGAAATCAATTTGTCTAAAAAAAATGCCGACGGCGAAAAATAAATGATGGTTTTAAAAAATCTAGATTGAATTATACAACAGGTTATTGCTGCATTATTGCATTTAATTTAAATTATATGTTTTAAAATTATTTCAGGGTCCTGAAAAAAATAATGAAACAGAGTAAAGACTATTTTATTTATCATAGCAAAAACTTTTATAATATTGCTTTTCGACCCCTAAATTTGAAGACAAACTTACTTTTACCTGTAAGAAAACTCTTTGCTAAACAATTTTCTGCCAGTTCTATTTAATTCTTTTGTTAATTTTTCTTGTCCAACAGTGGCTTCAATTTTCCTCTTAACCATTCAAAAAAATAAATTAACTTATTGATTTTTTTCTTCAGGCCATAATTTTCGCAGCCTTGGTTGGCTTTGTCGCTAGTGCTCGATTAGACAACCTATACCTACCCGCCAACCAAAAATCCTCCTCCCAAGCTGCTTTTACGGGTCTTTCAAGCGCAAATGCTGCTTCCCAAAGCTACTCAACCAATACCTTAAATCAAGTACCCATTTTAAAGTTCGCTGCAGATAATGATGGTGAAGGAACCTACAAGTATGTATTTAGCTGGAGAATAATATTGAAACATTGCCAAATGGAGGTCATTTTATAGGTATATTTAATGTTTATCTAGGTACAACTACGAAACTGGTAACAGCATCTCCGCCGAAGAGCAAGGCGACGCCAGAGGGGACGGCACCAAAGCACATGGTTCCTATTCCTTTACTCTTCCCGACGGTCAACACGTCTCCCTTACTTACACCGCAGACGAAAATGGATTTGTTCCTCAAGGATCGCACATCCCAACTCCACCTCCAATTCCAGAAGCCATCTTGAAAGCCCTACAAGAAAACGCAGCGGCTGAAGCTAGAGGTATTTTCGATGATGGTTCATATCATGGAGAAGGTTTGAATGAAGGACAATACAGTGGTGAAGGTCAAGGAGCTGGAAGTTTTAGAGGCAGTAATGCTGCTGGAGGATATGCTTCTAATGGAGGATACAGATACTAGATAAAAATTAATTTATTAATTAAAGAAAAACATTATTTATTACATGGTTTATTTTAATAACAATAAAGTCTCATAGATAAAACAAATCTAAAACAATATTTTTATTAAAATTATCCCTATTTATTCCTGATTACCTTCTCTAGGTAAGATCATGTATTAAAGTTTAATTATCAAATTCAAATATCTCAAAAACCAATTTCTCAATGTTTTTGAATTTTAAAACATCTTTCTTAAAATCAGCGAAGTTAAGCAAAAGGGGGAAACCGGTTGGAGGGTAACCCCAAGTAAACGTGTGTGTGATTAGAATTATATGAAGCTAACTTTTTTTAAGATGCTGTAAAATACTTATCATAGAAATAATCCTAATGACTATAGCTTTAAAGATTTAAGTATTTAATATTTCTATATTATTTTTAAAATAAGTTTTTAAACAGTTTTATTTTTACTTAAAAATATTTAAATAATTATTCACACACTGAAATAGGTTATTTAAATTTCGTAAAAAAATTGCATGTTATTGTGGCGACGACTCGCTTCACATAACGATTGAAATTTATTATGTTGTTTATATTGGGTACTGTTAGCATCATTTTATGTATTCTCTTTCATGAAAGAAGATTAAAAAGAAGATTGGTACCAAGATATGCAATCTTGGTACTAATTATTAAAGTACGCTGCTTTAAAGTAATTATTTACTTATAAACAATAAAATAAAACAAATATTCCAAAAGGTAAACCGGCCACTAATTAAGAGAATCATTTTTGTTTATTATTTAAATAAAAAATGGCCTTACAAAAATGAGTACACTATTATGCCAGCAATGCACCTTGAAGAAATCCTCAGAGGAAAAACTGCGCAGTCCTTGCTTTAAGCATTTTCGGAGCGTGTGTATCTTAGGACGCGTTTGTTCTCTGGACTGTTCAGGCTGCCTGCCGGGGATTTTCTTAGTGTGTATGCCTGGCATTAGTTATAAAAAATGCAAAGAAGAAACCAAAGATCTAACATCCATCACAGTTTGTCGACAGCGTCGCTCTCTGTGGAGAAGGCCGAAAACATCGGACCTTCTGATATTGTGCAAAATGCAAGGAAGTTTAAAGGTGTATGGAAGCCCCAAAACTGTAGAGGGAAAATTGTCTAGGCGTGCAGGGCAGCGGGGAAAAGGGGGTTGGCCCCGCGGAATTTTCCCAATGAATAGTAGGTCAGGGCCGGTTTTCCCTAATTCTTTTTACTATCTATAAAATTGACATTATCAAATGTCAAAATTTTTAAAATTCACTATTTTTTTATTTTTTGCACAAAATTGTTGGGTTATTAAAGGATACTACTATAAAATATTTAAAATTATTGTGTAATATTAAATTTTATATCATCTGATATAATATGGAAAGAATGAGGCGCCACTTTACTGCCTTCTATTTAAATGGTCAAATTTTTTGGGAGTTTTGTATTTTTACCAAAAATGTTTGTAAAGTAAAAAAAAAAACACGATTTTTAAAATAAATTTCAAACATTATATGATAGTATTATGAACTTATCACCAATTTTGTGATAAAGAAAGGGAAGATAGTGTAAATGAGTTAATCTAATCCTAAGATTCTGGTTTACATTAAAAAGTGAAAATTTTTATAACTGCTTTTTAGCATATACTTTTTACTAATAAAAACATTCATAAGAAAAGAATAACAGTGGTTAAAAATGTTTAATAACCTTTGGTACCTGAGTATCCATTGTAACAGTATCCGTTAAATATTATTTTGTACAGTATGTCGAGCTTAAAAGTTGATAATGCAAGATTAAGAAACCAAAAATCTAATTTATTTTTAAACAAATGGTATTGTCTCGAAAGTTGCCTCCTCTCCCATTTTAAAACAAATTTGGTATACAGGGGTTTTGGGGCGCTGATTACAAATCTGAAAAAATATCTTTTCGGCAACGTTTCGTTTCCCAGTCTTCATCATCAAAATTGAAAATTTAAAATAACCTCATTTTCACTATATTCTCCTTTCTTTTTGTACCCAATTCTTGATTTTTACACTAAAGTGGCACACGATATTTTATAAACACCTTTTAAAACCTTGTATTTTATTTATTTACATCTTTTTTTTAATTAAATTGCAACTTTTAAAATTCAAAGGCAGCAACCATATTTGTTTTAAAAAAAAAAGTGTAAAAAGGTGTAAAATAAACATAAAAAAGTTTTTTAAAGGTGTTTGTGAAATATTGTGTGCCAATTTAGTGTAAAAATCAAAATTTTGTGCAAAAAGAAGGAGGAATAGTGTAAAAAAGGTTGGGTTTGGTTTTTCAATTTTGATGATGAATATCTGGAAACATTGCCGAATTTTTTTAGATTTGTAATCATCGCCCCAAAAACCGTACCAAAGTTTACTTCCTTTCATTCAATTAGAGGAACCTGTATATATTAAATTTGCCTGGGGTTTCCCGGGAATCAATAATTTTGATCCTTTAAAAGGGGGTGTACTAAATTATTAAATGAAATAAAAATTTCCTAAATGTAAACCTTATTTTTTTAATAATCCCCAAATACACAAACATTGTGGAAATCATCTAAAAGATAGTTAAGATTGCCTTACTTTTCTCACTAATATTTCCTATGAAATTTTCCCCTTTTTTATTATTCAAATTGATATATTATTATTTATTCAGTTACCTAACTTTTCGTCTTATAAGAAGCACCTAATTTAAATATAAAAAATACTTACCTAAATTAAAAAAACTTTTTGTTTAAGACCCAAAAACCATACAACCTCTAGTCATTTTGTTACGATATTATAAGTAACAGACAATAAACACAAAATTATAGTCACAATTTAATAAACACTAATCACTAAAATAAAAAAGGTTTTTACGGTAATCCAAAAAAACAGTACTCCGGCTCTCATAAAATTATAATGTGTTGGCTAACTTGCACTGATTTATCAGTGTGTAAGTAAGAAGCAACACGTTAAATATTTCGTGAAATTTTGTTATTGCAGAATCGGCGGGGCCAACTCTGACAGTTCATTTTCATGGGCTGGACATTTTTGATCAGATAGGCCATAGCAATGAATACCTTTATAAACTTCCTTGGCAAAATGCTGATATGATTTTCAAAAAGTAACTTTTACCAAAATTATTTTCTGTTAAAATTTGTAGAGATGTTGCTAAATATTTTGTTAAAATTAGTTTAAATTAACTAAGAAAGTTACGCAAATTCTAAACATCCTTTTAAAAAAATAACGGAAGATTCTCCATATTAAATCATGTTGATTTCATATCAATAATATTTAATTATACTAAGATTATATTGCTTAAATTATTTTGACTGATTGATTGTAAAAGTAGGTTTTTGTCGGTTTAAATAATAAAAGCTGTTATAATTTAATTATTATATAACCATTCAATAAACATTTAATTGATGTGTTCTTTTTAAACTGAAGAAGTGCGCAATATATGTTTCTACTAAAATTTATTATTATTTTAGTAATGTTTTCACATTAATCACAAAAATTTACTTTGTATATTTCTACTAATTTTTAAGAGAACTCTGTTGGTAAATCTTACCAAAATATAAAATCTTATACATCTAGAGCAAATCTTTAAGTTAAAAAAAAAATTAGACTCAACAGATTTCAGCTGTTATTTAGTCTAATCAACAAATTTTAAAATCGTATCAATTTAAGTGAAAGTTCCTAAACATATTAGCGATAGCTCATTGAATTCGGAAAGAAGTTCAGAAAAATGGATTTAAGTTTTAGCACACAAAAATTGCAAAGTCCTTAACAAATTAAGGTAAAAAAGCTTTTGTTTTATGTTAATAACTTAAAGTATTAATAATTAAGAAATTTAAAGAAATCTATTTAATGAAGGAAATTTTCAATAAAAAATTTGAAACGCCGTCCTATCTCAATAATTAATAATTTTTAATTGAACACTTAAAATAGAACCCGCGCGCCGCCTCCCAAAATGAGTACGCTACAAAATATTTTTAAGTATTACATATTAATAAAAATAAAAAAGAAAAATGAAAATTTTCTCCTCTAAATGAGCTTTTATAAAATTTTGGAGTTATAAACAAAAAAACATTAATAATAAGGATTAATCTTTCTTATTTAGGTCTTTAAAAGCAAATAGTCCACGGTACAGGCCCCCTGGCAAGTTGATTACCACATACTTTATAATTCGTGAGGAACTTCGTTTTGACGAGTCTACCACTTTTTTTTCTCTTCGACTTTTCTCTGATTCCTCCGCTTTTCCGCTCGAAAAAGCCCTATATTATAGGGGATTTCCCAAGGTTCTAAAAAGTTACAACCACAACTTTTTTTTTTTAGCTAAAGGTACTGCAAATTTATTAATGAAAATGTGAATTTAAACTTGTCCGACAAAAGAAATTTATCCCACTTTTTCATGTCTACCACTTAAAACATGCCCAAATGACAGGGTATTGAAAACCGGCTTCACCACATAGGTAATTTTTGGTAAAATTAATTGTAAATAATTTATAAAATACCATTTTATGTTTGTCCGACAAATTTCAAGCCGCATTTTCAGTCCGACAGCTGGAGGTGGAATTTTGACGGGGTATAAAAGTCGTTGACCACAAACCTAATTTTCACTTTTTTTCTTTTATAAATTTATTGTAGAAAATAGTATTGATACACCTGTCCGACAATTAGTGTCCGCCCTTACCTTCAAAAAATAATAAAAACTACATAAACATTGTTTTTGGTGTTCGTAACACCTCGTATTAAAACACGGATCCTAGATTAACACCTTTTCTGGAAATCAGGGTTCACAAAGTTTCTATATATTAACAACAATGCAACATTACACTGTAACTGTCTCAGGTTAAGTACAGGTTAGGTCAAAAAATATAAAAATTGTACAGGAGTTAAGTACCCTTATTTAAAAAATTCAGCAAAGGAGTTATAAGAAAAGTTCCAGAATTAAAAGTTATGCCTCAATAGCAAAACATGGCCTCTAAGATTTTTTTGTTGTTTTTTTGAAAAACCTTTAAAATTTTCTGTTTTTGTGTACCTTAAACACTCTCGTAATTTATTTTAAATCAAATTAATTTCGCATAATTTTGTTCAAATTGAAGCCTATTTGTAACATTAACAAAGATTTTATTTTTACGGAATCACAAACTTCATGTGTGTTACAACGTTATTAAACACAGCTTTAAAATTTTACAAAATTCTTTTTAAAAGGTAAAACATTAGTAATGATAAAATATATATTATTATTATGTGTTCATTATTATTAAAAAAGAAAGTTATAAATGCATATAAAAAAACGCTCTTTTAAACTGCAAAAGATTTCATTTTTATATATTTATTAAAAAGCTGCAAATTACAAGACATCATTAAAAACCTACTAAAATTATCGCGGATACTCAGAAAAAAAAAAAAAACAAATGAGGTTAAAAGTAAACGCATTAACGGTTGGTGAAAATAATTTTCTCTCTTGAATAATTATTCTTCGCTTATTAAGTTATTTGATTTCAAATGCATCCTTCAAGACAGTTATTGTTAAGCTGAGAGGCCAGATTAGTGTTAATATGTAGAGATAACTATAAATCAGTACGTAAAGCAGCGGATATTAAAATTATATATATATATATATATATATATATATATATATATATATATATATATATATATATATATATATATATATATATATATATATATATATATATATATATATATATATATATATATATATATATATATATATATATATATATGTACATTTTATTTCATAACATAAAATACTTCATTGGCAATTATAAATACATGTACAAAAGTTTTAAATTTTTATCTTTTTTTTGTCGGACAATATATTTTTTTCTTTAAAGAAATACTTTTCTTTCGTGTGTTATTTTTGTCCGACATGTGGTAAACTATTTTTATACCCAGTCAAAATTCCAATTTCTAGCTGTCGGACTGAAAAAATGCATTTTTGAAATTTGTCGGACAACCATAGGATATTATTTTATAAATCACAATTAATTTGCAAAAATTACCTATGTGGTGATCAGTTTAATACCTGTCATTTGGGCATGTTTCGAGCGGTAGACATGAAAAAAAGTCGGACAAATTTTTGTCGGATAAGTTTAAATTCACATTTTTAACAAAATTTCCGAGTAACTTAAACTAAAAAAAAGTTGTGGTCGTGACTTTTTAGAACCTCAGGGAAATCGCCATAATATAGGGCTTTTGAGCGGAAAAGGTGGTAGACTCGTCGAAACGAGTTTCTCACGAATTATAAGTATGTATTGAGAATTAACACCAGGGGGGCCTGTACTGTGGACTAAATGTTTTCAGAGATAAATGCATTTTAAAGGACACCCTGGTACCTATGGAAAATGGGTTTTTGTAATTATTTTCAAACTTTGCAAATTAATAGTTTTCAACAGGCTGATCAAAAGTCTTCACGGGCACAAAACCCAAAAACCCCAAACCTCCCCAAAATCAGCCTTAAGGTCACTAGGGTTTCGGAGACTTTGAGGTGATTTTAAGAGAGAGGTCGGAGGGTTTTGCAGGCTTTGTGCTCGAAAAGACCTCTGATCAGGGTATTGAAAACTATTACTTTGCAAGTTTAACAATAGCCGAAACTAATTTCAAGAGAATTGCGGGGTCGCTAAAGTGCGTTTATCTCAAAAACAGTGCTCCCAGAAACCTAAATAACGTACATATATTTTGACTGGAGAGGTTCGTAACTTTTTTTCAATAAACTGGGTCAATATACTAAATAAAAAAAAATGTTATCTAAAACAAGTGGGTAGGCCGTAGCTGGCGCCCTCTATTAGCAACATCAAAAATATGGACAAATTGAATTTGTTGCCTCAAAAAAACCCCTGAATCCCCAATTTATAACAACGCTATGTCATTTAGTTAAGAAATTATAACAAAACGAAAACAAATTAAAGTTTAACAACCTGTATCTTAGTTGATATAAACTTTTGGATAAGAGCAAGTTAACGTTAATTGCATTATTTTGACCCTAGAATCTGCTGTTGCTCTGTGTCCTATTACTTTTGGGACTCCCAGTATATATCAATCCAAGTTAATCAAAACATGAAAAAAGTCAAATATTTACATTAGATCTTTTATTGGGTTCACCTTAGTGTAGATTTATAAATACAAATAAATATTTTTCTACTTTTTCCCTACATATGTACTAATATTTGTATCCTCCATTTGATGCATAACCTCCAGCTTCACTATTTAACAGCACTACCTTCCGCCCTTTGACCTTCACCGTTGTATTGAGCTTCATTTAAACCTTCTCCATGATACGAACCATCGTCGAAGATACCTCTAGCTTCAGCAGCCGCGTTTTCTTCAAGAGATTTCAAGATGGCTTCTGGGATTGGAGGTGGGGTGGGAATATGAGAACCTTGAGCTACAAAACCGTTCTCGTCAGCAGTGTAGGTGATGGATACATGTTCGCCATTAGGAAGAGTAAATGAATATGAACCATGGGCCTTGGTACCATCGCCTCGAGCATCACCTTGTTCTTCTGCTGTAATACTGTTGCCAGTTTCGTAGTTGTAACTAAAACAAGATCACAGATGGGTGAAGCACGTCTCCAAATCATGAAGCAAATGACTTACCTATAGGTACCCTCACCATTGTTTTCGGCGCCGAATTTTGAAATTGGTACTTGGTTTAGATTATTGGACGAGTAAGCTTGAGCTACAGCATGTGCTTCGGCATGTCCTCCAAAAATTCCGGCCGAGTTTGGGCCTTGATTGGAAGGCAGATACAGATTGTCCAAACTAGCGCTGGAAGAGAGGCCCAAGATAGCGGCCAAGAAAATAACCTGCACGAAAAAAGACTTTTTATAAATAACAATCTTTATGGGAAAGTGCATATTATGTATGTTACGTTTCACAATAAATCGTTGATTTCTTGACCGCAATAAAATTTAATTTACAAGCTTTAGTTGAAAACCCAACTATAAATAGGTTGCCTGAAAAATATCTATTTTGTAGGCACCGCACCCTTTAAAAGGGTACAGGTACCTACTAATATTAATAGTTTAGGTTAGCTATTTTAGATGCTTAATAGCACACACAAAATACCTTGAAAACCCCGAACGACTGATAAACTAAGACGAAAAGACTCTGCTTTATATTCAACCCCTACAATTTACCTATAACCTGCATAATATCCCAAAAAAGTAGGTACAATAATAAAAAAAAGAAAATTTTAAGTCCAGACCTACATGCGGGTACCCAAAGTATATTGAGTTTTACAACTAACAGTAGCAAGTAAAACGAGAAATCAACAAATTATTATGAAACGTACCATACCTTTTATTGTTTATATTAAATGATTACACTAATAAACACAGGATTTGTGAGATGACAAGTTTTGGGGTTTTTAATATATTTTAATACGGAAATTAGAATTAAAATATATATTTTTTATCGCCCATAGATATTCCTATGAATCAGACTGTCAGAAAAAGTGGCTACTACGTCAAGCCCTAACTCCAAACTAAAAAATTACCATAAAACACTAGTTAATCCCAAAAAGGTATTACTTTTACTTGCATGTTGAATTGGGATTAATAAATAATTTTATTGAAAACACGGATTGCTACAGAACAGAGAGAAATATAATATTAATAATACGCAAAATAAAACTTACATACAATCTGGGTGTCTTTTAAATCAGTTGTTACAATTTTTTATAAAAATATAAAAACTAACTATAACAAAGATATTGTGAGTAAACTACTTAATGCTTATAAAGGAATGGGATTTGCCATGTCTCTCAAAATTCACTTTCTAGGCTCTTTCTCGGCGATTTCTCCCCAAAAAATTTGGGGGCTGTAAGTGACGAACTGGGAACTGTTTCACCAACATATTTTTGCCATGGAGAAACAATCTCAAGGCAATGGATCACTTTGCTTGCTGTAATGATGGACTAATTATCTATCTATCTATCTATCTATAATGGTGAGTTCCCTCGCTGGGACCCTGAGCACTAAGGCTTAAGCCATTATGCTCTAAACCAACCTAAACATACACAGGTTCCATCACCCTGACTGTCCCTTATGTATGTTTCCCTTTACACTGATATGGGGCTGTCTTTTTGCTTACTGAAGCCTCAATTTCCTTACTAGTGATGCGAGTCCTGTTAGTGGTAGGAATCTTATGTCATTTAGGTCCAGCGTGCCGTTCCTAGACATTTCCCCCTGATGTGCCCTGGGGCAGGGCAATTTCTAAGTAAATGTATCGCGTCCTTTCTTCCCTCTCCACACCATCTACATGTACTTGCCTCCGTTTTTCCCATCTTGTTGAGATAGGGTCTGTTTCTACAGTGACCTGTCAGTATGCCTGTCAGGTTTCTCATTTCACCCTATTGAAATCCCTAATGCTCATCGGTGGGTCCTTCCATAGGTCTTCCCCAATAATAGCCTTTGATTGTCTGGCTTTTGTTTTCCAGTTCTCATCGAACTGTTTCTCTATCCGTGCTGCTGTGTTAAAAGAAATTCCCACGGTATATTCAGGTCCATTGTCCTCAGCTTCCAAATTGGCGAGTTTGTCAGTCATTTTATTTCCCGGGATCCCTTTGTGTCCAGGAACCCATTGCAGGGTGACTATGGCGGTTTTAGTTAGTTTATTAGTTGCTTCCTGACATCTATTTTTAAGTTCTGATCTGTGCACTGTATTTCTTAGCGCCCCGATCGCTGCCTTACTGTCAGTACATATGGTTATTTCTCCCCGGTATCTTCTATTAAGGCACTATTCAGTATGGGCATAATTAAGGAAACTTAAGAAAAAATATAGCCGATAAACATCTAGCACAACATTTTGAGAAAAATTTTAAATTAATAATAAAATAATCCAGTTATACATTTTAGTAGAAATCAAGGTCTTGTAGCAAAAAAAACTATTGGTGATAAAAAAAAAATTCTGGCTTTTTAATAAGTTTTACACTATTATTACCTAATTTTATCCACGTTATAAAAAAGTTAGTTTTGTTTATCAGTGTTACTTAAATTAAAATTTTTAAAGTCATTTTTAAAACATTAATTTGAAAATTTAAAAATAATCAAGCTCACTTCTATTAAGAAATAAAATGTTATATTAACATGATGATCGCGTTGTTAAATTAAGCAATGGACTTAGCAGTTTAGAATGTTTAACAAAACGTCATTGTCAGTGTTATTCAATGATTTTAGTAGGCAACCTGTCAAAATCTGACATTTTGTTAAACATTCTAAACCGTTGTCAACTTAGCAAATTGTTAAAAATTAACAACGGTTTAGAATGTTTAACAAAATGTCAGATTTTACAGGTTGCCTACTAAATCATTGAATACACTGCAAATTTTTAAACATTCTAAACTGTTTAAATCCATCTAAATTTCAACGGAATATCCTTGGCCTAAAGTACTTTTTACTCTTATAATTTTAGTAACGACCACCAATGGAAATTTACCTTTTAAGTCCGGAAATTGAACAAAATGGGTGAGATGTTTAAGGACGAGGCTACGAAGGAGCCTGAAATTTCAAAGAATACTGTACAGGTTTTTTTGGACTAATAATGTACAATATTTTATGTTTCAAAATAAAACGTATTTTTTACCTGCTTCGTATATTTACAAAACGATTAATTTTCTGATTTGGAAGCGGATTTTAAGATTTTTGTTTACTGGTAAAACATTGTCAGTACTGACATAAAATATAAATTTGACTAAAAGATTGCGTAAATTTGAGAATGAATTTACAGTGTTGAGCCCAGTAAAAGAGGGTTTTACCGGACTTAATACTGTAAAACTTTATTTTCTGGACTAAAACCAAATATTGAAAAATGCGATTTACAGTACAGTATGAAATAAAATATGTTGTTTAAACCCTTACCTGCATCATTTTTAAGTTTTATTAAACTTAGATTATAACTAAAATAAGATCACTTATTGTTGTGATGATTCTAATTTTTTCAATTTGATTTTATACCATGTTTCCCCACCTACAAAAATTAAGGATGATACCCAGAAAAATGTCAAATTTTTGCAAGGAATTCACTGTATGATCCCTGATCAGGGTCAGAGAGTGGTCTTGATCTTCCTATATTATTTGATACCATTGTTTGGCTTCAAAGTGAATGACAAAATGTGAAGAATAATTGACATAATAATTAATTGAAATTTTTGTTTTTACCTTTATTATGTTTATTAGGAATAAAATATTACTTTTGTTTTTTTGGGTTTTTAAAGGTT